>JAGFPH010003634.1:88975-106261 GCA_018207615.1 Philaenus spumarius | reverse complement strand
TATTGTTGTTTTTTTTTTTACATTTTTATTTTTTTATATATTTTTAAAATCTTAGTACACTTTGTTGATACTATAGCAACCAATGACCAGACAAAATTTCAAGTATTTTGTATTGCTAGTTTAGAAGATACCTAAGTGTTTGCAAAACAAAGTTACGGAAATCAGGCATTTAAGTTGAACTTTACTTACAATGACTTAAATCTGTCCTGGTGAGTAGTTCTCAACTTATTTATCTTCTTTATGCCTTTTAAGTAGCCTCCTATTCACTCGGTTTTCTTTTTTTTATAAGTTAATATGAATAAAAAATATACTGTTAATTTGTATGATTTGCACTGTTAAGTGGCGTTTGGGATCAGGCCTTTTAAAATCTTACGAAAAGTAATGGAAACCTTTACAAAAAATATGTTTTAATACTTAAAATGATAAGATATGTATATAAAGTATATATATTTTTAATCACCATAAACCAGGGAATAAATTTATGCCATAAAAAACATTACGATTTTTTAACCAAAAAGTGTATCTCCCACCTTAACTAAGTTAAAAAACAATAAAAAAGGAAAATAGTTCTTTAAAACGTTGGGTAATAAAATCGATTAGATTTCTATGAGCGAATATTCAGTTGTCTCTAATTTGGAAAGGATGGTCATACTGATCAATTAGGCAATAAGCCACAAGTTAAAATGCCACTTAGTTACCACAGGCTTTAAGCCTAATAGTTCGCAAGACACGTCATATTATGATTTGCTGGTTCAGGAGCACAGCAATCAGGGGACAAAGCAGACATGTACTTGGTTGAGAAAATCCTGGACCACACAAGGGGTACTTGCTTCTAAGAGCTCGGAGCGGCACATAGTTGGCACAATAAAACAAGAGTTGATGTGCAATTAACTTCAAGGAAGAGTCCACCCCATAATAATATCATGTAATATAATCTGCCACAGGCTTTAGATACATTGTGCATAACATTTACAACACAGTGATTAAACAAAATTAAGACTATTTTAAAATTAAATGTGTACTAAGATTTGCTTAAAATAAAGCCCTCAATGACAATCTCAAAATTGTATGTCCTGAAACTTCAACAAAGTAGTTGTATCACTATATACAGTAAATAATCAAGTATATTCATCGCCAAACACCGTTATGTGTTGGCAGTCTGTCTTGCGTACCAATACATGGAACGCATATTTAATAATCTCAGAAACTTACCCGGCGACAAAGCCTTGTTAATTACTAATCAAATTGTATACTCTAATAATTTAGTGTCTCGCTTCAGTGATTCGACTTATAAAATATTCTAATACTTCAAACTTTTCATAAACAATATAATTTTATTAAAGTCAGATTAATTGTTGAGCTTCTCATATAATTTAATTCTAAATACTAACTCAACGTAACCTAAGCGTTCTTGTAAGAAGGAACGAAAAGTGCTCCCGAAAATCCGAAAATGAAAAGACAAACCTAATCTATAGCAACTAAAAACATTTAACACAGCATCGAAAAATCGCAGATGTTGTATATTGAAATGTTAAAATTATTATATATCAATTTTATCTATGTAATAATAATATACTATGTAATTTTACAATACAAGTAAAATATTTGTATTGCTAGATAATTAAAAGCACTATTTTCCCAAGTTTATAACTAAACACAATTTTAAATAAACTTACAAAAAATATGTTTTATCTTACTAAAATTTCAAACCCAGGTTGGCAGTACCATCGGTTTTATTGGAACGACATCAAATCCTAAATATAGAGAAACTTCCCTGGAGACTACATGGAATGGCTTTTACTCAAGACGTAACGTTTTATAATCCCTAGGTTTAATGTTGCTTCAATTCTTTCTTAGCAGAATTAACATTGCATAGTTAGTTTAAAACTGAATTTCTTAAATTCTTTTGAATTTAATGATGCGCAAATAAGGTTTATTCTAATATTTATGAATAAATATTTGTCCATACCGTTTATATTTACATTAGTAGATTCAGATTATTATATTGCGTGATGTTACAGATGATTATTACGTGATGTTCTAATTTTTATTATAGAATTAAAAATAATCCAAACAAAAGAAATCTAAAATCATCAATCCATTTGCAGTTAGTTTTAATTGGCTTCGTTAAACAAACAAGCCGTTATCTTAAGTGTGTAAACGATAACATGTTTCCTAAGTGAGACTTTTACACGGTTAATGGAGTCAGCAGGATCTAGTAACGCTAATTGACCCCAAGTTGTAGAGCCCAAAACAATAAAACAAATCACACAAACTTCTGATTTGTTTATGGCTGGTAACGGATATATTTCGTTCCATTCATTCTCAATTCTGAAACTTTCTACAAGCAACCCTTGGCCAATTGTACAAAACAAAATATATATAACATATTTTGTTATTTTAAAAATTATTAAATCTAAAA
The DNA here is from genome assembly GCA_018207615.1 of Philaenus spumarius. Lineage (NCBI taxonomy): Eukaryota > Metazoa > Arthropoda > Insecta > Hemiptera > Aphrophoridae > Philaenus > Philaenus spumarius. The sequence continues at coordinate 103,839 of JAGFPH010003634.1, read as the reverse complement.
TGTAATTTGTATTCAGGCAAAATGACGCATAAACATATTGTTAAAACATTAGTGTACAAATAATTTTCAATATATATATTGGTTTGTTTGTGAATTCCATTGGAAAGATGAGCTATTATAGTTACTCTTAAAGTGAGACCTAAGTTTGGGAGTAATCAATGAGCACCTATCATGGTCCACAGAACACGTTTTGGGATGTCATTACAAATTGTATACAATTATATATATAGATAAAATAAAACCTGAACACAAAATCTCACAATAAATACCTTTACTAGCTTTGAAGGATAATTACGAGGAAGAACTGAAATATATATATGAAAGGTGCTGCGATTTTTAATGGGTATTCTAAAGAATTAATAGACAACATAGTAAGAAAAATGAATTTCAAGAAAATCAAATAATCAAGGTGTACTCTCAACAACGATGGGTTAAAACAACGTTTGATCCACCATTAGGTAATGTTGTTAGAAAATCGTTAGCGAAATATGAAAATTTTAATGTAGCTTTGTCGGCTGATAATAATGTTGGTAAGATTCTGGGTAATCCTAAAGGCAAAATTAAAGAACACGACAAATCCGGAATTTATTGTATTAACTGCGAAATGTGTCCTAAAAAATACATACAATAAGAAGTATGAAGATACGAAGTAAAGAACACTTTTCTTCTAAAAAAAAATTCTAAAATTCTAAAAATGTATCTAAACCCAACACAAATACCGTAACATAATTTTGAATAATTAATTAGGTCATTTACAGAATGCTTTATTAATGTAATAATGCAATGTTCTGTTAAATGTTAGTATTAGTTTATTAATGTTATTTAAGTTTATTGTTATTGCTAAGCTATTTGATTACATTGGTTAAAGTCTTAGCATAGGTTTATGACACGCCCACTGTAGGGCACGCCCCTTCTAGTTAGGTATATATCACACTGTTAGATTAGTTATAGTTTGGTTACTGTTAGCCCGTGTATCACTGAGGATGGCGAAATTGTCGTTAAAGCGCGTTTGAGGTTAGTAAACGTATTTATTGTGAGATTTTGTGTTCATGTTTTATTTTATCTAGTTACTTTCTCACAAGTCAAGCTCATTAATTATTTATTATACATGTACATATATATATACGCACTCTAACTGCCGCATTTTAATCAGATAAGCTAAAATGCGCATCCGTTGATTTTCTAAGTAGCTCGGAGTAGTTTATCAGCCAAAATATCCACCAAAAGGAAGCAGGTTTGTTTTATTGTTATTAATAGTATGAAATGTTTCTGGGGGTTTATCTAAAAAAACAATATAGGAGAATATCAAACACATTCTCTTTTTACAGCCCTTCTAGTTTCCCTAAAATTTAACAAAAGTACCATAAAAAGCGAGTCCACCACGAGCGAAGCGAAGCAGTCGAGGCCTCAAGGTCGAGGTGCAAACTTGTAAAGCGAGCCAATCTGGAGGCTGAATTCTAAACAAATTCGACTTATATATTTCATACACGAAGGCAGACATTCAGCGCCTTCGTGAGTAGAACAAATTTGCATGTAATTTATTAAAACTCTAAAACATATAATCTTAATTTTTTTAATTCGATCAACTCACGTCAGCGGTTCAGCTGCGGATCGAATTGTGTGTATTTAGTAAATAATTGTGAACAATTATTATGCCAAGTTTGAACTTAATCAGTAAAACCGTTCTCTAGATATGAATTATTTTGTAAAAAATAAATGGCGGATATCTGAAAAACGAAGCATTTCCGAACCTAAGTTTATAGGTTTGTTTTTCTTTATTTTTGCTAGTATAACAAGTCCTGAAAGTTTTTCCGTTTCTTCCTGAATCACCCTGTATAAGTATATAATGTTTAAATATATGTAATAGCTCACCATACATAAAGTAATTTTTAAATAAATCATATGGTATGTTTTATTAGCTTTTTAAAATAAACAAGCTCTAAATATATTTATTTTCATTAAATTAGAGTGTATTGAGTACATAAAATGTAGTGGAACTTAATTTATGTTGAAACAGTTCAATAATTCAGTTGATTAATACCGTTCTTTTGTAAACAGTTTCAATTGAATAGAATCGCCGTGATTAATGAGAGGAGTAATTCATTTAAAACTACACTTACAAAGACATAAAACATTGTTAGCTAAAGTTGATTTAACTTGTATGACTCTTGGTTGCTATTGTTAAATTATCTATACTATAATATTATAAAGAGGTAAAGTTTGTTTGTTTGTTTGTTTGTTTATTTGTTTGTTTGTTTGTATCTAGGGGGTAATCTCTGGCACTAATGAACAGATTGAAAAAATAGTTTTACTGATAAAAAGCTACACTATCCCTGAGTAGCATAGGCTATGATTCATTTCGATAAAAACCTTTTTTTATTTCAATATTTATAAATTTAATCGGAAAAATTCTTAGGTTAGGACTAGAATGATAAACCAACACATGTATTTACATTTATTACCATAGCAACCAATTGAATAAAATAACAGATAATATATTTGCTCCAATATTTCCATTAACAGCTGATTTCAAAATTTGAAGCAATTATTTTTGTATTTCTAGATTTTAGGTTAGGATTTTAAAGAGTAGACCTGAGCCTTGCTGGTTCTTTTAACCGTTATTATAACTGCTTTAAAGAATAAGAAATAATTTAAATTGAACATTTACATTATTTACCGTCTTAGTTTTGAGGTTATTATTAATCCTACACCTTTATTATAAATAAAACATAACATATGTTTTTAGACGGTTACGTTGGGGGTTGGCGTGCGGATCACGCAGGGGTCTCCCCTAGTTTTTTATAAAATTGAATAACTAAACATGCACGTAGTAAGATATAACAAGCCTACTTATATATAGTTTTCAATGCAATATATAGCTATATGCAATATATAACTAGCCTACTAGTGCAATATATATATAGTTTTCAATAGAAAACCCACCACGTCTATAACATATTGTAATTTGCATTACTTATCGTACATTAGCAATTGAGTAACCCCATGGTAAATATCAATTCACTGTTAAGTGATAATAATTTCAAAGATTTAATCACAGCACATAAACAGCCATGGCGTTTTGATGGAATTATTGAAATTATAAAAAAAAATTTAATTCTCAGATGTAATTTTTCACGATTAACAGTTTTACATATACATTTGAATACAATAAAATCAGGCCATTTGATTATAATACACATAATTTAACATCCAAAAACAAAGCAATATGTAAAGTAAGAATTACATTTCAAATAACTTTAACTTCAAATATAACGAACTATATTCTACTTGAATCTACTTGAGGTTCTACTTCAATCTATATAAAGGCTGGTAGATATGTATGGGAACACCTCAATAAATTGGAAACTGTTATAGATGTAATACTGTAACTTTCAGTATGTATATAAAAGCCAAATCCACTGACCAACTGATCACGATTTCTCAAAAACTACTGAATGGATTGGAACGAAATTTGGTATGTAGCTTTCCCTAGAACCGTAGGTGCTCACTAAGAAAGGGTTTCAAAAAATTTGAAATTTTAGGAGGGTCTGGGGGGCTCAAAGTTACTAAGTCACGATTTATCTAAAACTATTTAACGGATTGGAATTAAATTTGGTATGTAGCTTTCTCTAGGGCCGTAGGTGCTGATAAGAAAGGGTTTCAAAAAATTTGAAATCTTAGGGGGTTTTGGGGGATTTAGGTTAATAAATCTCGATTTCTCCAAAACCACTGAGCGGATTGGAACGAAATTGGTATGTAGCTTCATCTAGGGCCATAGGCGATCACTAAGAAAGGTTTTAAAAAATTTGAAACTTTAGAGGGGGTTAGGGGTGGGGGGTAACGTTACTATATCACTATTTCCCCAAAACCACCGAATGGATTGGAATGAACTTTGGTATGTAGCTTCCTGTAGGGCCCTAGGTGCTCGCTAAGAAAGGGGTTTGAAAAAATTCGAAGTTTTATTGGGGTTTGGATGGGTAAAAGTGTTACTAAAATTCCCTTAAGGAATACATAGTGTAATATATTTATTGATATAATTAAGTTATAAATATTGAAACAAGGGACACCTTCTAACCACAAAAACTAAATCGAGCAAGGTATTCCAATATTGGTTATTCGATATTAATAATATTATTTTAAATAAATTTTTGTTAATATTCTTATTTATCATTTTTACAAACGATAGAACCTTTATTAAAATAACATTAACAAACAGTTAACTGTTTTCATGAAATTTGCAATATTGGTAATAAACTATAAATGTTGTAAGTTAAACTTTATCGTTTTACTTATAAATAAAATCCGTTTTGGAAATATTTTTATAGAAAACAAACATAATGTTTCGTGAACCAGGCATTATAATACTGCAAAAAACATAATTAGTGTAATTATTATTAAATGTTATAGTAAATCAATATTTTTTTATAAACTCTACAGTTTTCATGCAAATTTGATTTAAATTGTAGATTTGTTTAAGGTCTCTGGCTACTTTGAGTGTATAATCATCATTTATGTGCATCATTTATGATGTACATAATGCAGCAATGCTGCGGTACATATTTAAGTTGTCATGCCTTAAATACAATATACAACAATCACGCATAACACACAATAGAAATACACAAAATGCAACACAAGATATAAATTGTATAAGCGCCATACAAATTAAGGTATATAGTGAACCATGTTATCACATATTAATCAATTATCTGAGTCGTGATGCCGTTATTATTTTGCCGAATACAAAATGCATCCCAGGCACCCTAAGGTTATGAGCTAAGATACTCCACCACTGAGTAAAAAGCATGCATCGAGAGGTATCATGTGAGTAATATGCAAAAATTCTCGAAACAACTTTGTTTTTTTTAAATATATTTTCTGGATATGTAATAAATAATTTCAAACCAGAGAAAAAAATACAACTTTCCAATAATATCAATGTGTACATTGGATATTGCACCACTTTTTTCCTCGTTAGATATTTATGGTTATGTTGTTTTCCTTCGGACATACTCTGGTTTGTCTTAAGGGGAGAAAGGATTACATTTTTTCTACCGGATTTTTGTGGTTGTTGCTGATTATTGTACTCCGTTTCATTCCCTTTAAAATGATATAACTTTCGTCATTGTAACTTACCCACAAGCCCTTGAAAAAATTTAACAAACTATCAAGGCACGGAGTTGTTTGTCGTTTTTATTTTGTTCAAAGATTGTCGTGTTAGTTTTCTACTATATATTTTCTATTTCTTACTTGAGTAATTTGACATATAAAACACTACATATTAACATTATATTTTGACAAAATTTTTGCACCGCGTAAAAATTCGAAATTTGCGACGTCTGCGTTGATATAGTAGACCTTTCACATGTTATTTCTAAACTGCATAAAAAAATAAAAAATGATTATGTTTGATAATATTCTACATCAATCTACTATGAATGAATAGTTCCTTACGTTTCACATCTGATATAGTATACAAAATCGATGTAAAATTGAGGATAAATGAAAGTAGTGTTCCCCCATATGTCATAGCTTGGTTTTTTTTTAATAATATATATATATACAGAAATACTACAGTAAAATTATGCAAAACATCTCAAGCCTTTAGTCATATCCCGTCAGCTTGGAAGCGAGCCAACCACCTTTTGCTTTACTTCCGCCCTCCTAGCCTCAAATCACAGATATGACAGGCTACCTGGTCTCGCGAGAATCGAACCCAGGATCTTCTGATCAGGAAGACCCAACGTTACCAAGAATAAAACTGAAAAATACTACTCTTAGTCCCTTTACAAAGCAACCATATTGCCTATCTCGCCCCTCGTTTATAAGCGAATTCTTTTAATTATTTTAAACATGACCCGAGCAGCTAGAATTGCCAAAAGAAAAAGGAAAATAGACCTAGAAGAAGATGAAAATCAATGCCTTACTCATTCTAAGGCAAGATTTGACCTTTAACGCTAGTTTCCCAAAACTTTAGTTTTTATTGACGCAGGTACATTTTTCTCAGAAACTATTAAAGATAATAGGTTGAAATTTTTTCTGGTCATAATTTATAATGTTTTATACAAACCCGTGCAAAATCAAGGTCATATCTTAAAATTACCCTTGTGTCAAAATTTTTAATTCTATAAAAAATTGTTTTTTAAAGCCTTTTTTCAAAAAAATTAAAATGTATGATCTAGTATTTTAAAAATGGTCAAAGAACTTGTGTTTGCTTGAAAAGATTTAAATAATGTGGTGTTAAATTTTTATATATGTAGCACTTATACTTTTTGAGAAAAATGTACCTAAAACTGCTTAATTTAACTGGGTGGTATAGGAGTTACGCGCTCCCTTTAAAAAACACTAAGATTTCATATAATATGATGTAAAAGTCAAAATTCAATATTTTTCTATACACCGTTTTTAGTGTATTTGGGATAATAACACACATAAAATAAAACTAATATATTTAAACTTTCAGCACAAAATAACAATATTACCAAAAATATATCAGAAATCTGTATACTAAAAAACAAAGAATGTATATTATTCCCCTCTCCTAAAAGTATGAAATACATATATGAGTAGAACTTAAAATAAGCATTATTTATCTTTTAATACAAGAAGTGTAAGTTAAGTTAAAACTAATTAGGTCAATAAAATTTTCATATTTTGTGTTAAAAAAATTGTGATTTTTTTTATTTGCTTGCTTACATATAACTTGTTAAAAAAATGTAACTTGTGTTTTAGGGCCTAACATTTTAGACATTTTAAGTTACCTTCTTGCACCTAAAGAGAATTTTTATTATTTGATGTAACAACACATTGCTAAATTTAAGATATCTTTAATAAAAATTGGCTTTAATCTTGATTTCATAAAAAAAAAGCGAAAGGATAAAACTTTTGTTACTTATTTTTTTGCAGAGTATTTTAAGTTGTATGCAATGCATTATCATTGTTAGTATTTTGAAGGCTTTTCAACAGCTGCCGACAACAGACAGTGAAGTCAAGTATTACTCTTTTGTATCTAGCAACATAATATTTGAAACTTGGTTTTATTGAAACTAATTTATTATATTAAAATTATTTAAATATTTACATTCTTGTCGAGAGTGAACTAACATAAACTCTTTGATACAATTTATTTGTAAAACTATATACTGAGACATAATGTAACAAAAACTAAATGCTTTATAATACAATAGTAGAGTACATTGCATTGTTCCGTCAGTGACCTATTTTCGTTAGTTTATTTGACGCGTTTTGGGATGTCTGTCCCCTCATTAGAATCTCTCGTTGAATTGAGATCGTCCAAACACTAAGCAAAATAAAAAAACACATAAAACAAAAGCACATTTAAAACACATGGCTAGCGCATGTCAACACAATCCAGAAGGTATTGTGGATGTTTTACCATATAAGATACTGTATTAGAATAATACAATTTATAAACATTTATAGTAAATATTTAATATTTTAAATTTGTTTCTTTTATTTTTATTGTTTTATCCCTTTTATCTGTCAGATACATATGTGAACACACATGTAATACGAATAAGGAAAGAAGCATCGCTGCTAGACAGTTCACACTTCAACGGTAACATATTTTATTTTAATACAATAAAGGAAAACCAGTAAGTTTATTTCAAAAGAGAAATAGAACTTTATATGGAAGCCCACTGACAGCTGAACGTTTGTTTCTCTTTATGTTTATTTAAATTGTTTTGTCTGAGGGTTGAAGAGATAAAGTGATTCACAGTGATTCAGAACTATTCGGCTCTCGAAAGTTCATTCTATAACTAAACATAAGAAAAAAGATCATATAAACATCAGCCATTTTGTTTTTGTTCAAAATAATTAATTTCTAGAGAAATGTTATGCTGATTAAGTTCAAACTTGGCATGAAATTTAATCTAGCAATGATATAATATCTCAGGAAAATTAAGCTATTAATTCCAATAATGCGGTTCAAATTGGCGGCTGTTCGAATATTTCAAACCTTAATTACTCAAAATCCGTAAATTTTAAGGAAAAATGTTAATAAGACACACTTTTTGTTTTTGATTCTCTATCGTATGGTCTTACAGTAAAAACAATTGGATGAAGGATAATAGTTAAGTTATTGTAATAATGGGTTGTTCAACCCGTCATCGTATACCAACACAGTAAACACAACAATATTGTAAGTGCATGTGCTGTTATTATCTTGGTACGCTGCCAAGTCCACCTAGTGGTTTCAGGCACAGTTTGTGTTTAGGTGTCTTGCGAAACAGTCTTAAATTTTACTAATTAATTTTTCTTTTTAAATTATTATTCGAGTAAAATTTAATTTTCTATCCAACGGATTGTGTGAATTAATCAATTTAACATATTCTCTTTGTGTTTTGTAAAAATAAATTATACTTTATTTGCTCATTTGTTACATTGTTGTTTTAAGTGGTTTTACGTGGAGTGAACTGAGGGGATGGACAAATGTAAAAATCTTGTCCTTTATTTAACGAAAATGACTACTAATTACTATAACAAACCAAAAACAAATAAAGTTGCATAAGAGAATTTAATATGTTTTATTATTTCGTTAATCATAAAGTGTGAAATACTTTCTGCTAGGTTAAATCATTTTAAATAAACAAAGTTAAAGTAGATTTCACTATTTTTAAGTTGAACTGCCTGGTAGTAAGTAAATGCGTTTAGTTGACTTAACATAACTGTTGTAAAAAAACTGGATTTAAATAAAAAAATTTCTGGTAAGTATAGCAATAACTTAAATGTTAAACATTTATATACAACTCAGAAATTGATATAGCCTAATTTAAATTGTATGATGGAAATTCAATTTAAAATGTAATCGGTGCTATTGAAGTTCTATTTTTATCAGTACCAGATAAATTTTTACAGATTTATATCGATTTTTATTTTTAGAAGTTTCAGGTTTGATAGATAATTTATATAAGTTTTGAGTTTGGAATGTAGATAAAATTTACGGTAAAATTCCAAAGGCCAAATATTATTTGTTCGTAGTAAATGTGTTATGCAAGCATTAAGTTAGGAAGCACCGCTGCAATGCATATGACTTGGATGTATGCTTGATTTTTCGTATTTTTGATAATTTATTTTGTATTAAAAAAACATTCGAGTGGTTGACTTATATTTTTTCATTTTAAATTACATTAACTAGGTTGTAGGATAAGTAGGGGTGTAAATTATTATTGATATAACATTTTACTCCCAAACTGACCAGACTATTTTAAACCAAACTATTTATAAACAATTAGGAAGAAACGAGTTTTAAACTTCAATAAATCGCAAAAAACCTTATTCAACTCAAACAATATTTGTCTTATTATTGGTTATAATTAATATTTGAACCTTTTATTATTAAAAATAAAAATAAAATATATCTTTTTAGCTTGCAAATATGTTTAGGTTATTATATGTTTAGCACCGATGTAATGCTTTCTGAAACATTTTTGTTGTGAATTCTACTGCGAGGTCGACGAGATGGTGGAGGCATATTATTCAAAATTAAATTAATACAAAGTTCTTAAAAAGATAGAAGATTAAAACATTTTTTTAGATTTGATTTTGCCACTAAATATTATTTTAATTAATGTTGCATGATTATAACCATTATTATATCAAAGAAATGTTAAGAAGCAAAACAAGTAATTGTTTCATTAGTGTTATATATAATTTTATTATATAATATAATCAACTTATAGAAAATACTACTTAAGATAAAATACGAAAATGTTTAAAGGTATATATTTATGAGGTCATAGAGGCACAATAAGAAAGGATTTTGCAAAATTTGAATTTTAAAGCATACAAATAGTGAACGTTCGGGTTTCACTCCTGGTCCTATATCAGATAAAACAGCTGTTCTAATTAAAAGCTTAGCAATACATGTTTACAATAGTAAGCAAATTATCAAATTTAGAATCAGTTAATTATTCTTCACAAACAAAATTTTTTTTAGATTATGTTAACTAACAAAATAAAAGCAAACAAACAAATTGTTGACGAAAAAGCTAAATGTATTATATTTCAAACATCTGTTGTTTCATAATAAAAATAAAATAATTAATTAGTGTCAAAAACTTAACACAATTTCATTTTAGTTCTATTGAACAAATACTTGTTTCTAAAAACTATTTACATTATTTATTACCGTAACGCCCAACATGACAACTTTAGAATCAGATAATAAATAATTTTTCACAACCAATGATTATTGACTGCCTTACCATAGTGGTTATTTTCTAATATATTTAAATTTGTATACTTACAGATTACTCCATTCCCTACCCCGATCCAAGTACCTCTGTCAAAATAAATCATAATTTCGGTCAAAATATCAGAGTATACAATAATCTGTATGTATTTGCTTCGCCACGAGTAGCAGCGAGGGATGTTGAGTGAAACCATCAGGGGCGAGGGGGTGTAGCCCCCTACGTATAAATATTAGCCATTCCCAAAGTGTCACCTGTTAGGTTACCGCTATTACCTTTGACTCCATTGAATTGATCGCCTAATTTGACCAGTTATTTTATTAATTTTCCCCGATCCTTTTTTAGTTGTTTATTGAAATTTGTATAAGAATTTATTAGAAATGTTTTGCCATAGATAGTAAATTTCTATTTGTTTTGCATTTTTTATTAATAAAATTACGTTCTGTTATCAGTTCACGTAAATTGTTTTATACTCATGGTTTTATATTTGTTACGGAATTCGGAAAAATGTTTCCATTACTTTATATTTTTATTATTTTATAAAACATAAGATTCAAAAGAAAAATTTACATATTTTTTTTATAAACCCCGGTGTAATTTACCGGAGATAATTGAAGCTTTACAATATAAAAATATATTTATTAATCTATGCTTTGAATCATAAAATATACAGTTTTACAATGATCATACACAAACATTTATTTTTGATTAATTATTTTTTTTTCTTATTTATTATTTATTAAGTCCCTCCAGAAGCAATACATAATACAAAATATGAACACATCTATTAAAGCTATTTTATACATTACGAAACAGTGAAAGAAAACAAAAAATAAATTTAACAACAGACATAAAGTGAACCTTGACTTGTATCATATTCTAAAAAATAAACACTATCTCCCAATTGCACTTACACATCTATACATACTACTAATATACATAGCTTATTACAATAAAATTGTATTATTTAACTCAAAGTAAAATCACATTTACTTAAATAAAACAGAATTTAAAAAATATATATATAATACACTTCAAAGATACAAAACCCACATTACTCTGGAAGAGAAATAACAAAAACAAAGAAGAAACACCCGGCTCCCCTAAAGGCATAGCCCGCTTTGGGGATAGCCACTCGTACATTTTCAAAAATATGACAGCAGTAAGACAAAAATTAACCAAATATATACAGCTCCTAAGTCAAAATTATAATTTAAAAAGAGTTTTAATTATATTAATATTTCTTTAGTTACTGAATCAAGGTATGATACTTACGAAACGTTGGTTTAAATTTTGGCCTACATTCCTGATCACGTATTTTTTATTTGCAGCAAAAAAATACAAGTTTTTACAGGTAGGTATTGTAGAGAAATATCTAATCTACAGTATTCAGAGGTACTTCGCTTTTATTCTTTCTCGACATGGCTGTACAAAGTGGTGCACCTTCGGCCCTGCTTTGTTGTGGGGTGCATAGCTACTGATTCAGACAACAAAATCTCTTACCATGATCATCCTAAAATATTAAATTATGAAAATGTTTAAGGCAAAGTCTATCACATTTATTTTTAGACCTTAAACCAAATCATGTTTCACACCTCTCAGCATGCACGGTTAAGGAAGGAAGTTGATTACACTTTTAAAGTGAATGGTCAAAAACAACAAACAATGAAAACAATTAAACAAAATTTATAAAAAAGTAAAAATAAAATTGTCGATCTCTTACAGTAATGGAATGTAAGACATTATTAAGTAACACAAATAAGAATAAATCGTATTTTGTTAAATTGAATTAAATATGGGAATTTAATCTTCTGGGCTTCTTGTGTAATTTTTTTCGAATTTTTTTAGGTTGTTACTTGTTTATTAAAATAACACTTTAAGACAATAAAAGCTAATAAGCTGATTTAAAGGTGATTGAACCTTCTAATGATTTATTCTCGTTCACAAACCTCCAATATGTTAAACGCGGTTCCTAAAATCCACTCCACAATCAATTGCCTTGATTTAGCTCCCCCAATGTACTTTGAACGAAACTTAAAGCGTACATGTAACGACGACCTTAACGGGTTCGGATCCTTAATGACTTTTAAGATAAGACTAAGGTAGTGTTGAAACCAAACTCGTGTAAGCTTTAGTAAATTCAATTATTTCAAAGCTGAGTTTATATGAAATATAATTGAGGGATTTTTTGTTATATTGTACACACTATTATCCTATGGTACTGTTTCAAGAAAAGATTACTTTCCCGAAAAAATAATTTTCATTTGTTAGTTATTTTTAGTCTAGTCAATTTATTAAAGAAAATAATATTAGGTCACCTCAAATACAAATATAAATATCTGAAATTTTCGTAAACAGTAATTTTTTCTTTCAAAAATAATGTTGCTAAAATCATTAAAATTTATAAACATTAAAAATGTAAGAAGAGTAATTGAATTTCAAGTGAATAAATGTATTCTATTAGGGTTTAAGTTTTAAGTAATACATGATCGAAGGCTATTCAAATCGGATATTTTCCAAGTTTGTATACAGGCTTATGGTATTAAGTTATTAATATGTATAACGAAACATGCAATTTAACCTCCACTTTTATCAAATTAGGTAATTTGTTAATTTATTAGTCATACAAATATTAGTAGAAGGTTTATTTGAAAGAAATGTGTATATTTAAAAGCTATGTTAATAATTACTACCTAATACTTAAAAAATCCCACTTTTCTCCTTTTTCTCTTTCATTCATACCAAATATGTTGAAGAATGCCTTATCAAAACGTAATATATGTGTTACATACAGGACAAATAACAACATCCAAAAGTTACTGCGGAAAAGACGGCCCATTGCCAAAAGCAAAAAGTCAGGCGTTTACAAACTAGGCTGTAGTGATTGTGATAGTTTCTACATTGGGCAGACGGGCAGAACGTTCGAAGAACGCTACAAATAGCATTTGCCTCAAAGGAACCTAGGTGACATGAAGTCGAAATTCGCAACAACATATAGTCGATAATAACCACAGGTATACTAATTTTGAACATAACATGAAGCCTCTCCATATTTGTAAGAAGGGTAGATTTATGGACGCGTCTGAGAAGTTCGAAATATATAAGGCACACAAGAACAGCCCAAATAATGTATTGAACGACCAACTATTTTTTAAATCGAATTACTTGTATGACACGGCCATTGAGTTCCAACATAGTCCGGAGACAGATAGGACTTCTGATATCCCCACCTCTTAGCTTCCAGTATACCCATAGTGCTCCATTGTGTACATCAGTGTCTCGCGCGGTAGATAACGTAGCGCTACTAAAGTTAACCTCGCAAATGAGGACCATATGTGTCGTTCTTATACGTGTGCGTGTGTAGTGTCTTTTTATGTGTTTGTGTTTTTTGTAACATTTAACGACCTTCAATGGAGCGATTTTTCATTCTGATGATGGGACCACGGCCCCGAAACGCGTAAATTAAGAGTATAAAAGAAGTCACAAGACGGACAGATTAATCATTTTATAGGTAACTATAATTTGCAGTTGTTAAAAATCTGATCTTTATTTCTAATTTTTGTGAAAAGGGTTTTAGTATAATGGGAGTGGTTCTCGAAAAACATGTATCATAATATTAATACATTATTAGGGAGATAATGTACGCCATCTGTTCAATCAATTTGCTAAATTGTTTTGCATCCACTTATTCCAACCACAACGCAAATTTGCTGAATATGAATGTGTCTTTTCATAAACTTCTTTCGCCTCAGTTAACATTGTCCTCTTGTATAATATCGACGTCATCAGTAATATAAAATTGAAAATCTCAATATAAAAAACGATAGGATTTTATAGGATTCGAGCTAGAGATATGATAGAAAATTCTCAAATTATCACAGAACCTTCTTTACAATAATTATTATTGATATAGGTTTTCATTTATGATTTTGTTTTTCTCTAACTATAATATTGCAACTTCATAATTTTTTTTTTTTTTTTTCAAGAATTAAGCACTATTGCACACACATTTTTAAATGCCTACAATGTTTATTTATATAAAATGTAAATCGAACCACTCATTTTATCATGAATGAGAAATAAACAGTTTTTGCTGGGCCTAATGCCGAACAATCGATATAAAATTGATTACATTCCTACTCCTAAAACAAACCACTCAAGTGCATTTTTAAGACTTTTCTGCTTTGACGTATAATTTGTATACAAGGTTAAAAGTAAGAGATTTCTTACCTATTATGACGTTTTTAAATATTTTACAACGTTCTGTTCTTACCCACTCTCTACTCTTCACGTAGTTACCCTTTTTCCCCGCTAAGCGGCGACTCCGTACAGAAACAGGCTTTACGTCAGTTGGCACACTGTGCAGTCTTAGGCTTATTCTGAATTCACCAGCTGTTCAAATAACGTGAGTTGAATTTAACCTTGTCATTCAGGCTTCTAGAAAGGTCGGCCATTAGCCTGTTACGAACTAAACTGTTAAGACGCCGCAAGTTCTAGTTATGTCGTTATATTTTAAATAATTTAGTCGCGAATTAAAGACAGTGCGTCACTAATTAACATGCCTTTGTTTTAAGTCCTTTTCTTCTAAATACCAGGTATGTAGAGCAATATTACCAAGTTAAAATGTTTTAGCTTTTCATTTTTGGTTAT
>JAGFPH010003634.1:49025-84229 GCA_018207615.1 Philaenus spumarius | reverse complement strand
TCACTGAGATTTGATTTTATCTCCGGCTAACTAAATGTTAACTCGTTCTTGTTAACACTTTTCTTCTCGTTTTTAACTTAAATTAATGATTAATTTCTAAGCAAGAGCTAAACGTTAATGTATCTAGAGTATAACCACTTACAGATTTTTGCTAACAATTAATTATACATAACCAGGAATGTATTGTTCAGACTACAGTAGGAAAACCTCTATCCAAATAAAACACAATGCAGAGCCCCTAGTTGTTGATAATATGAGAAAATTGAATGCTCTTAAAATATTTTGTGTTTCAAATAAATTATACCGACTAATAAATCCATTATTTTTATGTATATTAATCAAATAAATGCGATTAGTTTGGCCAAATATTTTTAGTTTCTAGAGAGAGTAAGGGTGTATAACAAATTGGTGGTTGTTTAAGGTTTTGTTGTGATTACTCTGATTACACGTAGGAGATGGTGATAATATTTGAGAGCTTTTCAGCCAGTATGGTTTTAAGGTTTATGGTCTAGGTTTATTACAGATTATAACAAATACATAACTAATGTTATAGCCACAACTTTAGTTTCCTATTTAGTTTTGGAAATTTAAATAAAACTATTGTAATATCTGTGAGATAAATTAACCTTCCGTTGGACACCACGTCAGTGTTTCTGTGAAAAATGGTATTAAGGTTATTTGAAAAGGAAAGGGATATTCACTACATGCATTTGGAATTACGTGCCAGATGTCGTTTTCCTCCGTTTTAGCAGTCACCAGTCAAGGTTGAACGTGAAGGCTGCACGCACAATCTCATTTAAGTATTTAAGTACTGTTCGAATTGTAAGTACACAACCCCGTCGCATATTTACCAACCAAGTTCAACGTAGAACTAAATATTGCGAAGCCTAAAAGATCCTTCTCTTGGTAGCATCATGGCACCCAACCACCCCATCCCAAACTAACGTATTTCCTACATTAATCTGAATTATTCGATTCAACAACCACTACGATAATAATTATTTTCTTTACAGCTTCTATTGTACTCTCAGACTTCAGGTGCATTAAACATGAAAATAAAAGTATACTAATTACATATTAAAGGACTGACTGTTAGGCTTATTGGCCAGTTCTTGCTACTTATTTTTCAAAACTTGTGTAACAAAAGTGGTAAAAGAGCTTGCAGTAAACGGTTTTTATCAAATTCTGAGCAACAAGATTAATTTTTTGGGTAAAAAATAAAATAATAAAAATGTCATACAGCCGACTGAAAACTGCAATTGTTTTATAACTTGATATTAAAAATTCACTTTTCTATAAACTCTTACAAGAAACCAAATCCTTTTCCCTTTAGTGTATTATTTGTATAAAACAAAACTTGCTATGCTTTATGTTATCTTTCGTTTGTATCATGACAGTCTTTCAATTAGATTTCCAATGCTGATTTTTCATATGTTGCAGTTATATATTTTTCCCTATACCTTAATATATTATTTTTATTTTATTTACTTTCACAATTTTTACAGTAGTAAATCTCGTTAATTTATAACAATTACAGATTTTTAAAAAAATATTAGAATCAGCTTTTTAGAAAAATAAATTTTTAACAATTAAAACTAATGCATTTGCGATACTTTCAAATGTTTAAACCAGTATTATATTGTAGTAAAAATAAACTATTATATGTTTTAATACTATACAATACAAAATACTATATTTTTTTACAATACAATACAAGTAATTGAACTTAGCAGTAATATCAATAAATTACACAAAATAATGAGTTTCAGTGCAATAGTTAAATTTTTTAAAATTTTTTATCATAAATATTGAACAAAAACCAATTATAGAACCTATACCACATATATATTTCTTTTCTTTTAATGGGTATGTAAAAGATAAATATTAACTCTGCTTGTTGAGAACGCCAAACCCGACGTAGATTAAGGAATGTTCTTTTATTTGAGTAGTTTCTGTACTTCAAATAGTTTCCAAAATAAACGTATTTTTAATTTAGCATTGTTTTTATACAAAAATTTCTATGGTATTATCTCTCATGGTAAAGTTCTGTAATGGTTAAGCATCTTTTGGTAGTAATCGAAAAGGAATATTTATTGACCGAGCGTAACCGATGTCTTCGTTTTAACTCGAAAGTTCGGCATTTCGTCTGTGTGTCTGTCTCACGATTACGGATAAACGCCTTGACCGATTTTGATGATTTTTTGCGTGAATGTTCCTTATTCCTAGGCCGAGCCATGAATATATACGGGTGTTTTCCTTTTTTCATTTTTAACCCCTTAAATAAAATAAAAATGGCTGCCGGACCGTTTCTCTCAGTGTAAGATTTTTCCCAAAGCCAGTTTGTGGCCTAACCGTAAGTCAAATTTAAAAACTAATAAAATTTCGCCAGATCAAGTTAAATTTTAAACAAAATTTTATTCTTTTTTTTTTCCGTATCTCTAACGGTAAGCTCACAAAATGGCCGTAAACTTGTTAAAAATCGTCCAAGTTTTTGTACTTCAACCATGTTTTTATACGTTTATTCTAAACCAATTCAAAAGTATTCCATAGCTTTTTTGTAGATAAAGGTTTAAAGAATTCATATATGCCAGTAAAAAAATTATTGAAGTAAAATTAAGATAGTTATTAGCTCAAGAAACAATCACGTTCAGTAACGAAAGGAAAATGTTTAACTTGAGGCCTACCTAAAAAGTAGTAAAAATTATTGTAAATTTTTTCATAAATGTAAAAAAGTTTCGTAATTTAGTTCTAAATAGAACTGTATAAAAATAGTTATCAACTACAAATTTCTTATTTTGAAAACGTAAGTTTCTATGTTCTACTACAAGACTGCTAGGCCTGTTTTGAATAGTAATTTAGGAATATATCATTTGCCCAAAAATGACATATTATTATAAGAAAGTGTAGAGGATAAATCAAAGAATTGAACTGTATACCTGTAAATTATCATTGTAAATTTCATAAAAGTATTTGACTTAGCTTTACTTGAATTACAAAATAAGATGAAACAAATGAAACCTCGCGGTGATAAAGGGCATACAAAAATGACCGTAGGACACCGTGGGAAGTGTTGGTACATGGGTTGAGATCACTATCACGACGTTTCTACATCGTTTGTTTTCATTATTTCTAATATTGGAATATGATATGGAACTTAAGTTAACTTATGATACATTGTTAAGTTTGAGTTATTTAAGTATGTAAATATTTAATTGTATGTTGTCCCTCTATAACGCGATATTTTAGCTATCTTACGAATTATTAACCTAAATAAAACACAATGCCTCTAAAAGAAAATATTTAGCAGTTAAAGCTCAAGAAAAGAAATAAAAACGAGAAATGGAAATCCCAAAATCGCGGGAATTTTAAATAATGTTTCACTGGCTAAACATTGTACTTTCTTCCTTACTGGCACACTATTTTTAACCTAAGCTCGGAACCACATTTGTTATTTAAACGAGCGAGGTCTACTGTTCACAGAACTACTAGTATATTTGAACCATTGCTGTATAATATATAAAAAAAAAATAGTATCTGATATAAATCATATTGATATTTACAATCATCAGTAAAACCAACCCAAGATTTTCGTATACCTACAAGGACACTAGTAGGCAGTCGTTGAGACTGCTAAATTTTGTTTTAATCAGTTTTAATTTGTATTTTTAACTTAAAATCTTACAAATAGACTAAATAAAACGTTGTGTTGCATGTTACACTGTTCAGTCGGTTTGCTGTAATTCCACGCGCCAACAACTCTCTCAGAAAAATCGTCAGAAAAAGCTACGACAATACGAAATGTTTACTACCATAACATCGGGCATCAACACGTGCTATTTTACTGTCTGGAATGAAATAAAAACACAGAAAGTTAGAGAGCCAAATAAAAATGCTGTAAAAAAGGACGAAAATTCCCGTTTTATATTAATTAAATGTCCTAAACCATTTCAGAATCGTCGCAGCTGGTGGTAGATTTAATTTCATGAAATATTTTAAGGTTTTGTTATCACATATAAATTCGGAAATGCTCAGTTATATGATTCGAAAAGTAAAATTTTTTGTTTCAGCTTAAAGTTTATCAGTTTCGTCACCTCTGTTTTATATGTAGACAAGAGTTCAACAATCTAAGTTGAACTGAAACCAAATACACATTTTATATACAATATAATACCTAAATAATTTACTTGTAAACGTTTGTTTTCGTTGTTATCTTCAAACAAACGTTTTTGAATAAATTTTAATTTTACAATTTCTACCATCCATTGAAACCATGATGGATTGTTTGTTAACACATTTCCAGCTTATAGAACCTGTATTGACTGGAGACAACATATAGATTAGAATTTTTATTACATTAAGCAGTGACTCGTCATAAACACCCAGGAACCCTAGATCATGTGATTGTCTTTAAACACATGATTTTAGTGTGTATCACACAAAAAAACAATACAAAATTTAATAGTCTTTATTATTACTCATCTGTAATCTTCACATGCAACATTTTGAAAATATATAATTCATACATCCAAATTTGCTTTTATTAGTACACTTAAAAGCTACACAATTGCGTATGCCAAATTCATATGAACTATATAATATAGTTTATACTTCAACACAATGTTAGAAATTCGTAAATGGCCATTTAACTTGAAATGAAAAGTTCCAGGAGTTATGAATTTATTAAAGTTTTTTATTACTTTGGTTCAAGGAATACATATTTGTACATAAGTATTTTGGTGGACTATTTAGTCACCCTCTATAAACCCAACAATTTAACTGCTCCACTACTACTTTACGTCATAATGTAAACAACAAGTTTTGTATTATATTCCACTCCAGAGATTAGCCGTAAAACCTTGACTAACTCGTCCTCTTCTCCCGTCTTATCTGTCTCTTATCTGCTGAAATAGCTAATATGGTGGTTCTCCTCCACCCTCTTATACTCCAGAAATAAATAAGGCGTATAACGACTTTATGTAAAATCTATATTTCACGTTAGGTTGATTTATAATTTGAATGCCTTACTAATATCCACAATTTCATTATCAAATCATCAGCATACTACACGAAACATCCTGTTGCAGTCTGACCGAATTTAGATTAACATTTATAAATTATTCAAACATTTATTTAAAAAAATTTGTAATTGAGTAGTTGTCGTTAGGAATTACAACATTTTTTAATAGTCTCATTATTACTGAATTTATTGTTATCTAACTTTCACAAAGTGTTTTCGGATGGTTCATGCATCCATCTTAAGAGTCACTCATGAAAGGTCATAACATAAACAACATTGCTACAACACAATGCGTAACACAAACAAGTGCATGTATTTAGTCCAGCACTAATGACTCATACTGATATTGAGCCTGGAGTGACCAACTTTCGAGAATGTCACCTGAAGATGTATACAAGAACCATACGAAACCAAGGTAGTGTAAAATGCCAATAAGTTAGTTACTTGTTTACCGAATTATAAGTGTTTTATTACACTATTTTTTTAAATAATACAATACCAAAATCATATATTCAATCTAGAAATACCATAGTCAATGTGGTTGTTTATGACATATTTCTTTTATCAGCTAATTTGCAAAATGTCGGGGAAAAAGGCCTTCTTCAGTTTATCCGATAGTGATCGGTTTAAAGTGTTTGTATATTCCGTAAAAAATCCCAGATACTTTCTTGTATTAATACTTGAGAAAGTAAATCCATAAAACATAAAAATTCTCAAAAACACTTCTGCCAATCAATGTAAGACTCTTTCTAAGATCTCTTCATAACTTCATTATCTCATCATAACCAAATAATCATAACTTTAAATATCACTTTAGTAATACAGAATACCTGGTCTCATTTTTTCTAACTTTCATCCCTTAAGATTAACATGATTTAAAAACATTACCACAAATTGAAATAGTATTTTCCCCACATGTCTTTACAACAAACTTGACCTATCATCGAACGACTTACAACGTACTATTGCCACATAACTAGGAGTCTTTACAATTGTTGGCTAACAGCCCGTATTTATAATATTACAGTAAACAATCCCTTTCATTAGCTAAATGCTCTCATGCTCGGGTCCAAATGAGAAGTAATGAGACAAATTGACAGACTCTGTACCTTCTCGGCCCAGTCTTGCCAACTGATCTACACCCAAAAAATGATCTGATTTTGGTAAAATGTATTTATGCCAAAATATCACAGCAAAGCTGCAATTACTTCTGTAAAGACTCTCTGATTAATGAAGGCCCTGTCATAAACAGACCTATCTGTTCAAGCAGCTCATAAGACAACAGTAATTCGTCAATAACTGGAACATTCTCTTAAATAGGTAAATCATATATGCTACTAGCTGACCCGGCAATGCTTCGCTATTGCATAATTATTTTGGGGAAATAAATGCGACAAATGATGGTAATTTTGTGTGTCAAAAGGATATGAATCGTATGTTCTAGGATCGTAGGATTTGAATGGATCGATAGAGAAATCAAAGTTAAATGTATATTAACCAAAAAATATATCAATAAATATATTATACTATGTATTTTTTATACGGATTTTTAGTAACTTTGACCCCCAAACTTCATAAAATTTCGATTTTTTTAAAACCTTTCTTAGCGAGCACCTATGGCCCTAGAGGAAGCTACATACCAAATTGCATTCCAATCCGTTTGGTAGTTTTGGGGAGATCGTGATTTAGTAAATATGACCCAACCAAAGCCACCTAAGATTTCGAATATTTTGAAAAAGTATTTTACCCAGCTAATTCCAAATTTCATTCCAATCCATTTGGTAGTTTTGGATAAATCGTGATTTAGTGACTTAACCCCCAAACCCCCTAAATATTTCGAATTATTTGAAACCCTTTCTTAGTGAGCACCTATGGCCCTAGAGGAAGCTAATTACCAAATTTCGTTCCAATCCGTTCAGTAGTTTTTGAGAAATCTTGATTTAGTAACTTTGACCCCCCCCCCTAACGCCCCCTAAGATTTCGAATTTTGTGAAAACCTTTCTTAGATACCAATTACGGCCCTAGAGGAAGCTACATACCAAATTTCATTCCAATCCGTTCAGTATTTTTTGAGAAATCGTGATAAGTGAGTCAGTGGATTTGGCTTTTACATATATAGATAATTTTATTTTTCTGGTTTAATTCTAAGCACTAATATCTGACGAAGGTATTTAAAGTGCAGATGAAAGTAAGTTCTATAAACTGAAATATTTTTAGGCTCCTTAAAAGCGCTTTTACTGTTTTTATTTTCACCTTTGGGGGAATTAGATGGCATTTCACTATATAATGTGTTGAAGAAACAACAACGTTTTTATCACAAATCTATTTTGGGAGAAATTATTTACAAATATACCATAATAATATTCATTTGGAAGTCTGGAAAGTCCCAGAAAATTAATTTTAATATTATTTACTTTCCAGATGAAAAGGAAGCACTGTTTTTTGATGAAATATATTATCAACTTAATAACCCTAGCTTGAAATTTGTTAAAAATTAGAAAGGAAATTTATCATTGTATTTAATAAACAATAATTCCATCCGAGATGTTTAAATTAATAGATTACCCAATAGTGACAACAAAGAATTCAGTACATACTGTACGTTTTTATTTGAACTTGAAATGAAAACGTCACCATGAAAACAAAACTGTAATAACTTTGGTTACTAATACTATAGTAAATGGTTAAATAGCCCTTCAACAGTAAATTCCATGATTCGAAGATCTAATGTCTCAACAGTGATTTATCTGTACGTAACTGGCCTTATTACTATTTCAATATTGTAATTAAAACGACGTTACTAAATTGGGTGCCTCAAATGTGATAAATCAAATTGAATATAAGATACTTTCAGTAAAGTTTAAACTTCATTTTAATAAAACATTAATACAACATACGAAAGTCAAATTAAGTCTCAATATTCTTTAACACTACGAACAGTAAAAGAAATTGTATTAGGATTATTGTGTCGCCAAATGATTTATTAACTTAACATTCAACTAATAGTAGTTCTGTGAACAGTAGACCTCGCTCGTTGAAATAACATATTATGTGGTTTTGTTTGACCTTAGGTTAAAAATAGTGTAAGGCAGTAAGCAGAAGATTTAGAAAGTGAAACATTATTTTGCAATTCCCGAGATTCCGGGGTTTCTTGTACTCGTTTTTTTTTTCTTGAGCTTTAACTGCTAAAGATTTTCTTTTAGGAAGCATTGCGTTTTATTTAGGTTAATAATCCGTAAGGTAGCTAAAAATATCGCGTTATTGAGGGAAAACATATTATTAAATATTTACATACTTAAATAACTAAAACTTAACAATGTATTTACAGCTCCATATCATATTTCAATATTAGAAATAATGAAAACAAACAATGTTAATGCGTCGTAATAGTGATCTCAATCCATGTACCAACTTCCCACGGTGTCCAACGGTAATTTTTTGTTGTATGTCCTTTATCGCCGCGGGGTTTCATTTGTTTCATCTCATTTTGTAATTCAAGTAAAACTAAGTCAAATACTTTTAAAGAATAATAATTTACAAGTATACAGTTTAATTCTTTGATTTATTATCTACACTTTCTTATAATAATATGTCATTTTTGTTTAAAGGATATAGTATTTCTAAATTAATATTCAAAATAGGCCTAGTTTTGTTAGCAGTCATGTAGTACTAACATAAAAACTGGTGTTTTCAAAATAAGAAATTTGAAATTGATAAATAGTTGTATACAGTTCTATTTAGAACTAAATTACGAAACTTTTTTACATTTATGAAAAAAATTACAATAATTTTTACTACTTTTTATGTAGGCCTTAAGTTAAACATTTTCCTTTCGTTACTGAACGTGATTGTTTCTTGAGCTAATAACTATCTTAATTTTACTTCAATAATTTTTTTACTGACATATATAAATTCTTTAAACCTTTATCTACAAAAAAGCTATGGAACACTTTTGAATCGGTTTAGAATAAACGTATAAAAACATGGTTGAAGTACAAAAACTTGGACGATTTTTAACAAATTCGAAGTTTACGGCCATTTTGTGAGCTTACCGTTAGAGATACGGAAAAAAATCAAGAATAACATTTTGTTTAAAATTTAATTTGCTTTTAGCAAAATGTTATTAGTTTTTAAATTCGACTTACGGTTAAGCCACAAACTGGCTTTGGAAAAAATCTTACACTGAGAGAAACGGTCCGGCAGCCATTTTTATTTTATTTAAGGGGTTAAAAATGAAAAATGGAAGAAAACCGTATATATTTATGGCTCGGCCTAGGAATAAGGAACATTCATGCAAAAAATCATTACAATCGTTCAAGGCGTTTATCCGTAATCGTGAGACACACAGACGAAATGCCGAACGGAGACCTCGGTTACGCTCGGTCAATAAATATTCCTTTTCGATTACTACCAAAAGATGCTTAACCATTACCATGAGAGATAATACCATAGAAATTTTTGTATAAAAACAATGCTAAATTAAAAATACGTTTATTTTGGAAACTATTTGAAGTACAGAAACTACTCAAATAAAAGAACATTCCTTAATCTACGTCGGGTTTGGCGTTCTCAACAAGCAGAGTTAATATTTATCTTTTACATACCCATTAAAAGAAAAGAAATATATATGTGGTATAGGCTCTATAATTGGTTTTTGTTCAATATTTATGGTAGATAATTTTAAAAAAAATTAGCTATTGCACTGAAACTTATTATTTTATTTGTGTAATTTATTGATATTACTGCTAAGTTCAATTACTTGTATTGTATTGAAAAAAAATATAGTATTTTGTATTGTATAGTATTAAAACATATAATAGTTTATTTTTACTACAATATAATACTGGTTTAAAAATTTGAAAGTATCGCAAATGCATTAGTTTTAATTGTTAAAAGTTAATTTTTCTAAAATGTTGATTCTAATATTTTTTTAAAAATCTGTAATTGTTATAAATTAACGAGATTTACTAATGTAAAAATGTGAAAGTAAATAAAATAAAAATAATATTATATTAAGGTATAGGAAAAATATATAACTGCAACATATGAAAAATCAGCATTGGAAATCTAATGGAAAGACTGTCATGATACAAACGAAAGATAACATAAAGGATAGCAAGTTTTGTTTTATACAAATAATAATCTAAAGGGAAAATGATTTGGTTTCTTGTAAGAGTTCATAGAAAAGTGAATTTTTAATATCAAGTTATAAAACAATTGCAGTTTTCAGTCGGCTGTCTGACATTTTTATTACTTTATTTTTTACCCAAAAAATTAATCTTGTTGGTCAGAATTTGATAAAGACCTTTTACTACTTTTGTTACATAAGTTTTGAAAAATAAGTAGCAAGAACTGGTCAATAAGCCTAACAGTCAGTTCTTTAATATGTAATTAGTGTACTTTTATTTTCATGTTTAATGCACCTGAAGTCTGAGAGTACAATAGAAGCTGTAAAGAAAATTATTATTATCGTAGTGGTTGTTGAATTGAATAATTCAGATTAATGTAGGTCGTACGTTAGTTTGGGATGGGGTGGTTGGGTGCCATGATGCTACCAAGTGAAGGATATTTCAGGCTTCGCACTACTTAGTTCTAGGTTGAACTTGGTTGGTAAATATGCGACGGGGTTGTGTACTTACAACTGTTACAATAACTTTGATTTTGTTTCATCAGATGAATACTTTATTTCATTACAAATGAAATTTATTTCCTATTGAGGCACAATCTTTATGACATACTGTAGTTCTCGACCTTTATCTGATTATGAAGATAATCCACATCGACAGCCAACATCTTAGTCCCAAACAATTTACGAGAACCAACCTCTTAGCTCCATAAAGTAAATCATTGATGTTTTTGGATTTCCAATATAACTAAAGTTAACTCTTATTACCTCTGCGTTATGACGTTAGAATTATTACAGTAAGCAATAAAAATAAAGAGAGTCAAAGTTACTCGCAATAAAATGCTTTACAATAACCCACCACCAATATTCGAACAGTAAAAATACTTAAATGTGAAGGCGCGTGCAGCACTGACTACTGCCAAGATGAAGTTTTCACGTTCATCCTTGACTGGTGACTGCTAAAACGGGGGAGAACGATATCTGGCATGTGGATTATGTTAACAGTAATTCAAAATGCAGGTACTGAATATCGCTTTCCTCTTCAAATAGCCTTAATCTCATTTTTCACAGAAACACTGACGTGGCGCCCATCGGAAGGTTAAGTTTCTAGCTTTAAGGAAAGTAAAAGAAACAATATTTATTGTTTTAGGGGTTGTTTCAACAATTACAGGCCAAATATTTACAAATCCTTTCTTAGTGCGCCTCTGATGCCTATAACAAATACGTGTACTGTAATAGTACATCTCCATTACTTCGGAATAACCTTTAAATAATTATAAAGTCTAACACCTAATTCGAAACCGTTATTAATATAAGTACCACAAAAAAACTTAAATATTTATGTCAACACATGACAGGTACATTTGAATTAACGAACGAGACAAGCGAGACAGCTGATACCGATAAAGGCTGAAGTAAATGAATGCGAGTATGCAGAGCGCTAACGCGGGTCATAACGAACTACCAACATACAAGAATGCATCAGCTGTTTAGGATCATAATGAAACAAAAGAAAATCGCTAATAACTTTTGTAAACGAGTATAAACAAATGAATGAACGCTATTTATATAAAGACCATATATTCCTGAAACCAATAAATATAAATACCATTCAAAAACGTTCAATAGAATTAAATAAATATATTTTGTGTGAGTGAAGGACTTACGTCAAATAGCCTACGTAACAGAAATTTAAATATATAAGATCCGGGACGAGGGTCGTATTAATTCTAAATATTATCACAAACACACAATTAAATATAAGTGGAAACAATTTCTAAATATACCTGTATTATAATAGACCTCATTTTATAATTTCAAATCAAAATTTTATTCGTAAAAATTTTAAAATGACCGAGACTTGGCAGACGGCAGATATAAAATAAAGCAGAGAAGAATAAAACGGTAAAACGACCAATCAGAACACAGAACCCGCAACAAAGCTGTGCAAGCTGAAAGTAATACCTAAAAATGGTATTGTAAAAAAATTCCTTATAGAAGCCAGATCGTTAGGGTTAAAGGACCAAAAAGGCTCAAGAGGACCAGAAAGTCTTGAACAGGCGAAGAGGAGAAAACTTCGGTGGAAGAGAAGAAATCTCACGAAGTGTCAGAAACAATTGACGAACATCCTCTACTGTGCGGTGAGAATACCAATTAGTTTTCAGTGCATTTAAAACTATAACAACTTTTTTTTATTTATGGAAAACTTTTATTTTAACTCTTTTGGCAATACAAATAAATGGAACAAATTTTTCTTTAAAAATTCATTATGAACATAGTTTAAAACTTCTTAAAAAAAAAAAAATAATTTAAAATCATGAACTATTGTGATAAAGCCAGTGTTACATTAATTTAAATCTGCCCTACTATAACCTAACATTTTGAAAACATTTTCTTATAAATATTCTGAAAATTCTCCAGAATAGTATTAGCATTTTAATTATATTTATTAAATGTGTTCTTTAATATTTGATTAAATATCGTTGCCCACGGACACCAGCCTAGAGACTAAGAGTTTTTCATGTTTAATGAGCCATTTATGAAGTGGATTTTTCTTCTTTAAATTGCATTGTTCCATTTTAATAAATAATAATTGATGTTTTTTTCTTTATTAATAAAATTGTGTTTTCCTTAATTTTAAAGTTAAGTTTAGATAAGTTTGTATTTCCTTTGGCGGGGCATTTAATTTAATTTAAAAAAATTTTTTTAAGAATGTATTTCATTTGGCGCCACAACTTTTGGGGCACGATATTCAAACAAATAAGACATTGTTTCCACTTAGACATAAGTCATATTTATATATCTTAAATATATATAATACTTAAAACAGATTATATACAAATATGGAAAACGAATTCTGTTATAGTTACGGAATAGTCGGAAACCGAGTTGCCAGGTACAGAACAATGACGACATGTCAACCACATCTACATCCTATCCGGATACCGCGGACGCGTTTGGGGAACTAAGGCAGGGAGCGCGAAGCCCGGACAACCACAATTATCGGTCCGAAGACGTGACTAAGGGAAATTCTCCTAGAAGGGAAGAAGAGGTAGGTGAAGCGGTAATTTTAACAGGAGATATAGACACAGAACTAGGCATATAGTGTAAGAACCGACTCGACCGCAACAGCTAACCCTATTCCAAGTATTAATAACCAAGAACTATCCGCCATGTTAAACATCATATTGAAAAATTTCTGCGAACAAAAACAAACTTTTAGCAAGAAATTCGATTATTTTAATAATAAATTTAACGAACAGAAACAAATTTTCAACCAAAAATTTACCGAGCAAAATAAAATATTAGACGAACAGAATAACAAGTTGGATAATTTTAACAATAAAATCGAACAGATCGACAACCGTTTAGAAACATACAAGTGACTATTTTTGATACAGTTTGATGGAAAATGATTTATTATCTTTACATTGGCAACACTACTGTGAGATCGTTACGGAACATTAACCTAAAAATTATTGGTTTCATACTGGGTGCTTGCGGTTAAAGCGTAGTAATTCGATTTAAAATGTTTTATCGGAAACTTTGGAACTAAAAACAAAAAAATTTTACACATCGAGCTCCGACCTAATTAAATACGAACAACAAAAATCTCGACATTAGTCTAGCAGTGTAAAGAATCGTAAACAGGATCGAATATTTCTATTCTACCTAGTTTACTATAACTTACAGGTTGCTATAAAATAATACTATCCGTTAAATTTTCCAAACAACCATTTTATGATTTTTAATATCAATGCTACCATAAGAATGATGTCGGTGAAAATACGTTTGACGATGAAAATAGGGAGCATTAATTTTCGAGTACGATCAAGTTTAAAGAAAGGTATGAAGTTGTTTACCTTGTTGAAGGCTTGAAAATTTTGAGTGAAGTCGTGCACACAACGGAGAAAGAATAGTAATTTGTCCAGCGACCGAGTTACATAAAATACTTTCAAAAGAAGCTATTATAACTTTATCTCGCATTAACTACAGTATTAAAATAGGTTTCTTTCTTCGGTCCATAAAGGAAACCAATACAAATTTAGGTTTGTTTAAATTGCGTGCAGTACGTAAATAAACTAAGTTATTTCTTTTTATAATTTAAATTTCAAAAAGGCGATTTTGAACTCCCGTTAATTTACAAACTATTTTTTAATGAGATATTTTGGGTTTTTTTTCAAATAGAACTAATTGTTTTGTAATTTGTTGTTTTATAATTTTTCATTTTCGATAATTTTACTGAACCCCAACACTTTATTAAACTAACTTATCAGGAATAAAACAAATTAAACAATAATTTTAAACTGGTTGCAATTATAACAGTTTAAAAAGCGTAAATTCGAATGTGAATAACTTTCAATTAATGTTCCAAATTCACTACCATCAATGTTTATTGACTAATCTTGCTAACAACAAGTTTTTTTTTCTAAGGACAATTTTAGTGATCATTTTCAAAGTATTAACATTGATCATTGTAATGTTGTACGAAACTTAATACCACAATTTAGAGAAAATGTTTTTGATAAAGCAATTATTTAAGGACAGAGTAAGTTTTGTACCGAGAGAAAAAGTTAGACTTTAGGTTCCATAGCTTAAAATCTTAAAACCTGTATTTGGAAATTAGTACAACATGATAGACTTTTAAATAAAAAAGTACTAATAAAGCACTGTCTAGGCATTTACAGTTTCATAAACAAATAAATGCAGAACATTAGTTGCACAGAACTGAATAATTAGATGAACCTTATTGAATGTTGCATATAGTTCTTCGAAATAATTAAAATATAAGAAGAAACCTACATTGATATAATATTCTATCAAGGAAAGTGTGATTTAATTTAAACGCCATATTAACAGTAAAAAGGCAGTAACCAGTACGGTCTTTTACATATTTTACAATAACTTTTAGAATATTGTCATGCTCAAATTTAGTGAAAATCTCCAAATTTTTATTGTATTTAAAATCTATTATTTAATTCAAGAACTAAATTTAAAAAGCTAAATATTTTAAGACGTCCATTATACAAGCTGTACAATTACAAACTTAGTAGCACCCACAACATTATTTTCTTAATGAAAGCCCAGGGTCGAGAGCACTGCTGGTGGACTATAAATCCAAGCAAGGAAGCTAGTTCCACAAATGAATAATGGTTAAACAAAATAAATACAAAATGAAAATGAATAAAGTATATATTTAGTTTTATTTATTTAGAAAGAAAATATATAGAACTTCTATTTTATTCTCCCATTAAATTAATCCAAACGCACAACATAATTCATTATATATTTGTTCCGTTTCATTAGGCCTCGAGAAAGAAATTTAATTTCAAGGAAGTTACAAAGTTCTAAAATATTGATTATCATTTAAAACTTTTTAATTAATGGACAAAAATATAAAGTTGATATGAAATCAAAAGTTATGATCATTAAAACCTAATTATTGAGTGACTAAGTTTATTTCGCACTCATAGAAAGTGCGAAAGGAAAGTTTCAGGGAGGGTTGTAAAATAACTTTGAAGGGTGTTGAATCGGTTTAACTTTGTTACTATTTAAAAGTTGAATGTTTGAAGTTGGCCAACATATATTGACAATGAAATTAATGTAAATGTGATAAGATAATAAGTACCGAAAATAACAAAGTGTCACATATTCCCGTGTTTTAAAGATTTCTCATGGTAAAGAGTGTACAAAATTCAGCATTGAGTACTCAAATACAATCATAGTGTTTATACCCATTATATATAATTATAGATATAATTACCTTTTATATCCGTCTTGTGACATCGTTCGTTTCTATTCTAAGACGCGTTTCGGGTCCGTGGTCCCATCCTCAGTTAATTCACTCCGTTGGAGGTCGTTCTTTTTTTTGTTTACGGAACCCTACAAAATATTAATCTGTTCCTACTTTGCTGTTTAATAAGACACACAAATGTAGCCTACATGTAAGTGATTCGATTAAGTGAACTAATCGATATGTATTACCTAACTATTAACTAAATAACGTGTTACTAAAATTTTTTATTTTAAGATGGAAACCAGTCAGATGTCACACCTAAAGCTTTTCCTTTCTTACGTAGAGAACTCATAAAGTCTTCAATTATTTTCGTGATAGTTTAACGAGAGCGGAATCCTGAAATAACTAATTGAAAATAGGCAAATATTGTCTTATTCATTAGGACATACAGACAATTAATTACATTACTATACCACTGCTCTCTTCGTTCGCCCCCACCTTCATTTCGAAGCCAATGTAAACATATTATTGAATACTCTGATAATTTCACAAAAAATACGGCGACCTATCCATAGCTAATGTAAGACAAAGATCGAAATAGACACGACCCCAATAATTCGCTTGGTTGCATGGGTTAAAATTTCACCATAATATTTAAGTAATCAACAATCAACAACTAAAGAAAATAATATAATATAAATGTAACACCAAATGTTAGACTTAAAATTCAATAGCTTTCTGTTCAGTTTTACCAAATTCAAAAAACAGTTAGTTTAGAAGAACAATTACCGAATACTAAGTTTGTCTAATTTTTTCGAAAATAAACGTGTATTTTTATTGTAGGACTAACCAAAAATTGGTGTATCAGCTGTTTTATTTATAATACGTAAAAATAGATGTTTGAATACAGTAAGCGTTATTAGTTGACTTTTGTTTGTGTGTGCTTTTAGTTTGTTAATCAAACCTAAAAAATATGATGTTTATGAATAATAATAAACTGATTCGAAATAATTTGATAAATTGGTTGCTATGGTAATGAATGAAAACAAACACGTGTTGCTAAGCTTTCGACCCGAACAGCTGTTTTAACTGCAATAGTACTTGGGAGTGATTCCCAAAAATTTTCACTATTTTTTAATAAAAATAAAGTGCTTCTATGAACCCGTAAGAATATATCTTACTATTTTTTTATTTGTGTCTTAAGTCGTTTTTGTCCCACTTTCATTCTATGTCAATCAGTCATTCAGCCGCTTTATACAATTTAAAAGTTTTATTTATACTGTATTTCTTAACGAATGTTTTCCTATTATTTTCCATGTTGAGGGACTCCCTGTGGCGATTCTCCATTTACAGTTTTTCATTCATATACAGTTACTCATTTAGAGTTATACAAAACATCTTTAAAAAGTTGTTACTAAATTCCAATGTATCGCCTTGAAGGGTGGGATGATTTTCCACTTCAACATATTGACTTTGTATGGGACACGCCGTCGTAACGTAGAAAATCAGTTAATCAACCGCACAAAGTTATACTAATTCAGTTTTACGGTTAACGAAAGAAAAAATCCTCCACGACGTACACGTTATGAGACTAAATTCTA
The DNA here is from genome assembly GCA_018207615.1 of Philaenus spumarius. Taxonomy (NCBI): domain Eukaryota; kingdom Metazoa; phylum Arthropoda; class Insecta; order Hemiptera; family Aphrophoridae; genus Philaenus; species Philaenus spumarius. The sequence continues at coordinate 66,749 of JAGFPH010003634.1, read as the reverse complement.
TTGTATTGCAAGCTTCTGTAGGTAGTAAACTCGATGGAAATTGTTATTTTTTCGTCGTTGTTTACGCGGACTCTACTCTAAACTTGAAGTGTTCATTAGGTTATAGGCCTGCAACTTTATACCTTGATTAAACGTGACTGGACTCAAAAACTTCGTAACTAGTCCACACTTTGGTCGTCATACCATCAAAAGTCTGTTTATGCGTGCCTTCGATCAAATTGGAAATCATAAATTCGAACACATGCACTAAATATATTTTCTGTTGACCAATAAGTGTCACTTATAAAATATTCCTTGTATATGTCAAGTTCTATAAACATTTATTTGATCTTCCTATATTTTACAATTTGTTCTTTGATACAATAAAATCATACTTTATTTATTAAGGTAAAGTTAGGATCATTGGATCATCTTTACCAGTGAACCGTATAAAACTAGTCAATTTTGTTTCATATTTCCTTAAATGCATAAAAAATAACAATATGAACATAAATTACACAAGCAAAAAAAGAATTATAAAATTTTTAAAACATATTTGTACAATTAATGTGAAACCTACAAACACATTTGTCTTCAAAAGTAAATTATACTATACAGAACAAATTTAAATTCATATACACTCTCAAACACACGCTTTCAAAAATCATACAAATAAAACGCTAAGTCTGTTCGTTTGATTTTTCAACTCGAAAACTTAGACCTTAGAGAGAAACTGCTAAAACCGAAGTCTCAAGTATATAAGTCAAGTGGTTCTTGAGTTATAGGTTCCTGAAGTTTCAAAAATGTCCATATTGAAACTATTTCAATATATAAAAAGTCAACAATTAATTGTAAATAAAAATACTAATTTATCACCTGTTGAAAATAAAAACAAATGTATCAGCTGTTGGGAATTAACGCCTTAAGATTAATTAACTTTTTCAAATTTTTTACCCGTGGTAACACAGGTACAAGGGTCGCTTGTTTTAGTTAAAAAATAATTATTTCATTAGGACTTTTTTCAATATCGAAAATAAAAAGATGCACATTTTAAATTGATAAAACATTTTATATTTATAAAATTAGATACAGTTGTAATACTTTTATTGATTTAAAACATGTGTTATATAAATTAGTATGAGTTTTACATGATTAATAAAATATTTCCTGTGACATTTTGAAACAATTAATTCAGAAGAATGCAATCTTAGGCTTAAATTTTAATTGAAGTAACAGTTATCACTCGATTTGTAACGTCTTAGAGCCGTTACAGTTTTGTAGAATATTTAATCGAATAACGATTACAAATTTTAGGTTATTCATAATTTTATTAATCCTTTTTCCATATTACACTTTTAAAAACTTTAAAATAATTCTTGTGAGCTTTATAAATTGAAACAATACTGTTCCTTATTACAATGATGTATCAATACCTATTTGTGGTAGCCTAACTATATTCTTTTAACAATATATATATTTACCTTTTCGATCTGTCGTACAATCCTGGTTTTTCGTCGTTTTCATATGACGGCCGTTTCGATAATAATTGATTACGTCGAATTTTATAAATTGAAACAATACTGTTCCTCACTACAATGATTTATCCATACTTATTTGTGGTAGCCTAACTGGATTCGTTATAAATATAATATATATTTACCTTTACGATCTGTCGTACAATCCTGGTTTTTCGTCGTTTTTATATGACGACCGTTTCGGCTATTTTATTCAGTCATTTTCAAACATCCATTTGTTCGCACCACACTGGGAACTTTGTCGCAATAAACACTTATACACACATGAAACACTTAATGTACATTACAAACATATAAAGTTAAAAATACATTTGAACCGTAACAGAAGGTATTCGCCACATGCTGCCGTATTCAGTTCAAACTAGCACTGTCGGATGTTAATGTCTTAAGTTACCATATTCGGATAGCGCTGTTGGTCAGTCAAATTCAACTTGGCATTGTTGTCCAGCTCCTGTAGCATATCAAAAGTGTGTGTGACTGGAATCGGGACTTGTCTTTCAATAAAATACCAGGGTCTATTTTTTGTTGTTATAGATCTCGTTACTCTTCTCTGGCGTTCATGCGTTTAGATAGCCTGTTGACGACAATGTAAATGGAAGCTACATGGACCAGTCAAAAGAGATTTTTTACGCAATAACATTTCCTAAGACTTGAGAAATGGTTGGTATATGAAAATACCACCTTCGGAAACAACGATTTTTATTGTGAAATTATTGGGACAACAAAAACCGTAAAAACTTGAGTTTTAGGTGGCTCTCTCTTATATTTTCTAAATAATTTAATGAAACGCTATACTTTCAATCGAAAGTAAATCCCTTTTAAACGAAGACTTTTTTATTCTTGATCAGTATATTTTTGACTGAATAAAATCGGAAAATTTATCTTTAGTTTTAAATTCATAATATAGACAGTTTAAAAGTTAATGCATTGGAATTGTGTAAATTTACAGTTAGTGGCTGCAAATTAAACTGATTTTGCATAATAAATTTTTAAACAATTTAGAGCAATATCTTGAAAAAAATATAAATGAATTGATAAGGCCGATTAAAATTCGCTAAACGGATTCTGTAATTAGAGATTGTGAGCTTCGAAACGTGTATTTCAGATTTCCTTAAAAAATCTGAGAAGTTGTTAAAAGTAGTTCTAAACACGACCATAAACGTACGAACCGGAAGTGAAGTAAAATTGGAGAGGGGACTTCTCCGCTGCTGTACGTTAGAAAGTAAAATATCAACCTATCTTACACACCTACTTCATTTTTGAAAGCTCTCTAGCTTCACAGATGGCACGTGAACAATGTATTTAAATACGTAATTAAATACTATATTATATCAAATGTTCGTTATTTCGGTGTACTACCAGGAACATGCACAGTTCTAAAATATCGGTTATAGTTTCAAACCTTGCCATTGTCAAATAAAATATTAACTTATTATTTAAGTAAATACTCCATAAATTAAAATCTGGTTATTGAGTGTTTGGTTTCAAACTTGAAGCAAAGTCAAGAGGGATATTGGAAGGACGGTTGAAACATCCCGATAAAAGACGAGGAATTATTTATCATCGATACCAATTAAAAAATGTTAGTTCATCCAGAATATAGAAGTTACTGTAATCTTCACTGCGAACAATTGTACGGCCATCCTTGTTAAAAACTGAAAAACTTGTGCAAACAATCAGCCAGTGAGTTAATTGAAATCAAGGTACTAAGATAATTTACTATTCGTTAAAAATTATTTAGTGGATGCATTAAAAGTTGTTTGCAAACTGGAAATAATGGTAAAGAGCATGACTGAAAATGTCCTAAGAAAGAAATGCAGTCCTTTGTAAACCCAAGGAGTACTGCTTCATAGTTCAAACTGTAAGCTTTATCGCTTCTAAAACACAATATCTTTAAAAAAAATAAAACTACATAAATGCAAATCGTATTATTGATTTTCAGCAATGCTATGTACACATGAAAATGCATTAAACATGGTACTTAAATACACTAATGTTGGTTACAATTATAAGAACGTTGGCGATTAGTACAAGCTAATCTTCAAAATGATCATATTTGATGTTTCCCTTAGATTGGGGGAAACATAAATTTTGTTTCATGTTATAAACCGTAAGGGATTTTATTAAATAAATTTAAAAATAAAAATAAAATTGTTGTTGTGAAAGAGAAATCTCCAATCTTCATAAAAACCAATTTTGATGTTATAAAAACTTAATTATTATACACCAATGAGATTTTCGGGTTTAAATTATAATTGAATGACAAAAAGTTTTAAAAGAAGGCTTATAAAATAATCTTGAAGGATGAGGAATTTATTTAAATTTTTTAGAGATTAAAAAAGAAGATGAATTACACAGAAGGGAAAATACCTTTCACTGGTGCTACTTGTAGGAGCATTGTGTAAACCCCTTTTAGGTCATTAAAAGTGAAATAGTGGTATTACAAGAAGTTTATTTTTAATATCACGATTGTCATGTGTTAGAGAGACAAAACTTTCAGTCCTGTTTGACTTGGGACAGTATAATATCAATTCAATAAACCTAACAATGTATTCTTCATCTCAAAATGTTTTTATTTTCCGTAGAAATAGTTTTATGGAAGCAACACAGAACAAGCGTACACATGTATTAGCTTATTTTATTTTATTTTTTATTTTATGTTTTAAATCATATACCAAGATAAAATAAAACTAAGTAGTTATTGTAAACAGGCTTGATGGAAAATCAACATTGATATTACGTAATATAAACCCACATCAATTTACATGAAATTGTGAACACACTCTTGGGTCTACATATAAAACCCTTGTGGGCGAGGCACACCATGTAGTCCAATTATCTAAGTGCATGCTGAGTCAGGAGTTAAGATCGGATACGGAATAATAAGTCGTCTTGATGTGCAGTGATTCAGATCTCAACAGTTGACTCCTGCCTTACTCGTTTATTTCGTATTTTGTCAGAGTCAACAAAATAGTAGACCCTACGTTGTTAGAGCTCAGCGTTACGTTGTCGGTATTTTACTGTAGGCCTACTTGTAATGTTATAATTATAATTCAGTAGTACATACTGCCACGCACCATCCTCTCCTACCCCAACTTCTCTTTACTTTACTCTTCTTTCCTCTTTACCTTTTGTTTTTACCTTTTTATTGATATTTATTTATTTATTTATTCTTTTTGAAATTCGGTCAACTTGTACCTGCCCGTATGACCCTTTTTGAGTGGTTGATGCGATGGCAAGAATTGGAAATTGTTTTTCTTTAATTTCCAGTTCTTATTTAAAATTTAGAAAACTTTTGTTTTCTTTTCTTTTTTGTACACTAGTTCTTTTTCTAACTCCGATCTCGAGGTCGTCCCCCGTGGAGATATACTTGTTTTGATCAGAAAACACTTTTGCCTCACCTGAATCCTTATAATTAGAGCACTTATGGTATTGTACTAATTTTATAAATGATTTTAGCAACTCTTTCAAGAAGTAAACAATTTATTGAACAAAATTAATATATTAAATTTACGCAACTGCGTTTTCAACAAAAAATACAATGGATAAAATGTATATATATTTATAATAGAATTTTCATCGATATTTACCACTGTGAAATGTGAGTTAATTATTATAAAATTTATTTTACTTTTCTTACACTTTCCCCTGAATTTACTTTATTTTATTAATTTAATTTATTGATTTTTGAATTTATTAAAATTTTCCTAGACTCGAAAACAACTTACTTACAACGAACAAGATGTTCTGTCTTCGGTTCCCAATCCTGGTGGTGTTGGTCCTCCGGAATCCTCCTAGGTCCAGTTAAGTCCCAATTGCAGTACGGTTTTCGGCCCGTTACTCTTGACCTAATTTTAGTTAGGTAGGTCCTCGCCTCGATTTTCTTCAAGATTTACTCTCTCTGACTTATGCTGATGACGCCCAATGTCCGCTATTCTTGCGAGTATTCCACTGCGATCGCTCCCTCAGCTAGTCTCTTGGAAAGCCCTTCTAGGATCTCTGAAGTACGTGGTGACGGTCTGGTATCTAAAACTGAACTAACTTGACAGGTCTTCCGACTGTAGGCTTTCGCCCCTCTCCTAATTGGAAGATTTGTCTCGTTACTGTTTACTTTGGCTCGGCGTGTTGATTCCTGAAATCTTTGCGATTTTGCTTTGAAAGTTTCAAACTGCCGTAACTTTCTTGTCCTTGGCCCAATTTTGGTTTTATTGGTCTCATATTGTGTATGACGACCTTCTGCTCACGTAGCCCTTTGAATTGAAGTCGTACGCCCTTTTTTCGCCGTGTTATTTGATTCGCAAGTTTTCGTTGAATTTTGAAATTTATTTCCGTGAATTTTCTCAAATTTTGAATTTTCTTCTTCCTATCCTTTTCGTTTGGTTTCCAAACGAACGAATATGTTTTTGGATTTCTTCTATCTTGTTTGGTTCTCCCGCTATGGTTGATTTTCGGAGGCCTAATTTTGCGCTGCCGATTTTTGTGTTTTATTCCCCCCCGATTTTACCTTTGTCACATCTCAAGTGATATTACAATGCATTTAACTATTTTCTAACCTGTTCTGCCATTTATTACAGAATATACTAATTATTTCTCCCTTTTGTTTAACTTTAAAGTTATTTATTTTTATTATTTATTTACGTTAATTTTAATTATGATTTTTTTGTCTAAACCTTGCATAATTACCTTTTGTTAGTCTGTCGATTTTCCCCCCTTTTCCATTTTTTGAATTTAACTTTATTTTTGAAGTTATAGGCCTTTTTAGGCAAAAGAGTGACTTTAAATCCCTTTTTTGTTACTAAGTTATTTTTATTTTGAAATGAATTTGGGCAATTCCTTTATAGGCCTTATTAGGTATCTATTAGGCCTAATTAGTTTTTTGAATTTATTCGACATACACAATTTTTCATTTTTTGGTCTCACCTTTTGTACTATAACTAATAAATTAATACTCTATTAAATAACTTTTTATACTATTTTATTCGCCTTTTTCCTCTCTTTTTAATTAAATAAAATAATATACAACATTTATAATTATCAATTTTTAACATGGTTTTAGATCTGCCTAGCAACAAGTAGAAGCTGACAAACTCTTGCCGTTCTCGACAGGAATTTTCTTATAATATCTTGTCGATTTAACTTAGTACAATTCACATCGCCTCTGTCTGTTATGTTTATAATTGTTAAAAAGTTTAACTGATTTAATTAATAACTCTGAAACTATTCATATATCATCAAAAACTTATTCTTTCTTTTATTTAAGCTTTAATTTTCTGATTCTCATTCTGTCTTTAAAATTTTAATTTGTTAACTTTTAATTTTATGTGGTTCTAATTAGCAAGTCTAATTAGCGCCTTGCGACTGGCTATAATTTCCGTCGCAATACATAGTCTTGCTTTATTTATGTTTAAACATTTTGGTTAGTGCCACTTCGAGGATCACGTTTAAGCATAATATTCTAAAAAAAAGCGTAAGCAGCACTGCCGCATTACTATAGCCGAATTTTCTTATCAGTGAATAACTAAGTTTAAAGCAATAAATAATTGTTTATTTTATTAATATTTCGAAATATTTAATGTAAGCTTTACCGTTAATTTCAGTTATTTTTAAACGATTTTAATGTAAAAGTACATGAGGTTTCGCCTTCTCATTTTCTTTCACTTTAACTATAGTTGCGGTAAAATATAGTTGCCAAAATTTGGGAGATAATCATTAGAACACAAATAGACTGACTAGATTGTAACCATCATTTATAAAATATGTAGATTATATTTATATCTGACAGGTTTATTGTAAAAGTATTTTATGTACATACTACACGCCTTTTTCATGTCTACAAAAGGCAGGTATAAATTTCGTCTTGAGAATTAAATTCCCACTAATTTACAATAAATATTTTTTAAACTTCTGTTAATTTTGGGAAATTTCATAAATTTTTCGTTCAAATTTTGATTATGTTCAATGTGTTTGAAATCATTAACTAAAGTTTTGCTAACCAACCTTGAACGCCAAGTTACGTTGGTTTGATAATTTTTTATTTTTTATTTTACTTGTTAGTATTAAATTAATTATTAGTACACTACATTAAAAAGATTAACTTAAAAATACAATTATTAATACTATTATTGAAAAATAAGTTATAAATGTTTTTATATAGTAAAGTAGACCTAAATATGTTTTAGGTAAGTTCAGTAACGTACCATACCTTTTTCAAAATTTTTTTTAGGTGTTTAAAAATTATTTGATCACTACCCGGTGCTGGGTCGGGACCATGGTAATCCAGCACCGAGTGTCGGACTGACGTATAGCCTTACCCACTAAAAACACTCACCCTGGGGATTTCGGATGAATTATTTTCTTTATTATTTTGTTTAGTAAATTATTTACTAGAAACATCATAGTGCTATTTTGAATTATGACACTTCAGTTTTTAAATAATGTAAAATCTTTCATACTAGATTATGTCTAGAAAACGTTTGGAACTTATACTAAAATTAGCAAACACTTTACAGAGCAAAACACAAAATAACCTAAAAATTTAATCAGAAAATTAATTGAGGTTAAACACTTTACAGAGCGAAACAGAAACTAACCTAAAAATATAATCAGTAAATTAATTTAGGTTAAACACTTTACAGAGCGAAACACAAACTAACCTAAAAATGTAATCAGAAAATTAATTGAGGTTAAACACTTTACATAGTCATCAAACACCACTTCACTGGATGTACAGCTATTTGAACGAAACGTTAACAATAACACATTTCTTAAAAACATAGAAAACACAATTGATAAACTTGATATGGTAATATAAAGACACATTTTCAGGGTCACCAGGACAAAACACCAAATATATACACCACACCAAATTAAATAAAGAGACATGGAAATTACTTATAACAATTCAATAAATTCAAACTGTACACAACAAGGTAACTACAATGGAAACGTTATCATAATTGAGCTTTGCAACAGCCTATATATATGAAATACATTTCCGTCCGCGAATGAAATATTTATTCATTGATAAACTGTATTAAAATATCTAAACAACTGATGAACTACTAAAATCTTGCTATACTAATTAATAAACATTTATCTATAAAGAATAAAATAAACATAATTCAAATTGTCGTATGTGTTATTATAAGGACTTATGACTTATCAGATGAGAAACCTCCATAATAATACGTATTACTCGGCAGTAAAATACAAATAATTTTTAAAACCATAATAATGAAGAATGTAATTTCATTGTTTCCATTGTTGTAATAATTTTACTTAAAAAATATATTAAATCGTATACACTTTGGATTTTAAGTCTAGTTCTTAAAAAAAATCCATTTTAAACCACGTTAAATCACACAGCACTCGTACGCTACGGTTCACAGCTTTTAGTTCCACGTTATTGTGTTTCCAACTTTGTGGAAACTTCCCCTAAACTCTTAATTTTTTCTACCATAAACAAGAGAAGCAATTCCCAAAAGTACGGTATCATAAAGTTTATAAGTCCTCGATAGTTTTACTAAATGGAAAAGTGTTTTAATAATGCACAATAATATGATATAAAAATGCTTACTTAGTTTTAAACAAAATAAAAAGAATAAGAATAAATTATTTGGAGGCGTTGTTATTTATGTAGCATATTTCAATCGAACAAATGTTTTGTATAGTAGGATGTCTTCTTGAAATCTGTTTTATTACTATGATCAATTAAGTTATAAATTACACTTTTCGGGTTTTTTAACGTTTTCATGTTAATGCATCCATTTATAATTTTATAGTACCTAATAATAAGTATGTAGTAAAATATTTTTGTTTCTTCGGATATTGACCTGACAACTGAATGAAAATAACTTAAAATAACTTAACAAACAATAAATAGTAAATAATAATTATAACGGAAAATCAGTAGAATAATGATTTCATAAAACTGTAAAATTAAAGGTAATTATAAAATAACAATATTTAAAGAGGTTATATGATACCCAGCTAAAAAGAATGTTTTATTTATAGACCTATATTTGTTTAGCACAAATTTTTTTAAATAATCAGCAGCTCCAAGCTATTTTTTACAAATATTGGCATTCTAGAATAACCTTCCACTAAATTAACCTATTTACAAAATTTACAAAATTTCTTTTTCTATTTAGAATAAAGTTGCGTAAACCCTTTCAACCACCTCAACACAAACTCTTTCTGGAGGGGGTAGATTGGTTTATCAAAAATGTTTATTACCTAAAAAGCAGGTTAGCAAATATGTCACCTGGGTTTATTAATTACAATGCAAGTCTTATATTTAATAGCAAACAAAGCTTCTAAAGATGAGGTCCACCCGAAACGCGTCAGGCGAAAAAAGACAAAGGTAAGAAAGGCGGATAAGCAAGAAGACAAATTAAAAATTTTAACTTTTTTAAATATTGACATTTTAGAAAAACTTTTGAATCAATAAATGTATTTAGGCGTACTAAACGTATTAAGAATAATGAACTTTATTGTCCACTACTCTTACTTCTTAATTCCATATCGCTTTTATTGCTTTGCCAATTTTGACGTATCACGTCAAATAAAATGGATTTTTCTCAAAATGTTCTAAAATTCATTTGTTTTATCATCAATTACTAGGGCTCTGCCTCTTTATTCATTAAACTTCCCATTTAGGCTATATCTTATGGGAGAATTAATATTGTATTGAGTGTATGACACATGTGTTTTGTTTTAAGTAATCTGACTTAAATATACAGCTGTCTTAAGTAATTAATTTTATTTTAATAAACAGCTGTCTTAAGTCTTAAGAAACTAAATATTTATATTTAAAAGCTATCAATGTTTTGTTTACATTTGTATTGCAGTGTTCGTTTTCAGTAAGAGTGGTTCATAGTTTTTTTTTTTTTTTTTTTTTTTTTTTTTTTTTTTTTTTTTTTTTTTTAGAAATCTTAATCTTTTTTAAATATATATTTATATACTAAAATCAAGCAATGGTGAAACATTACCGGAAAAAACGAGTTAATTAGCCTATTATTGTTCAAACAGTTCACTATTTCACTTGGTTAGCCTATTTCATTTATTTTGTAAAAAGTTTAAATGTAACAGAATTACCCATGAGTGTAAAGTAAATAAGTTAATTTGGACTTGTATATTAGGCTAGAACAACCTAGAAACAAAAGTAGATTTAACTCGTTTTTCTCATTGTGTTTCTTCCTCGTTGATTTTAAATTTGAATAACTAACACGAATCCCCCATTTTTACAGAAATAAAAATGTTTCGTTTAGCCACTTATTTCATAGGTAATTCGTCATGACGATACCAAACCAATAAATTATGTTGACCGATTCACCAGCGTATGTTGATCAGCTGGAGAGTAACTGTAAGCTCTTTTGGATGACAGCACTATAGTGCACACTAATGGAACGACAAATTATTTACGTATAATATACAGTTTGTTTGCGTTTTAAACACTTTCAGGCACATTAAAACAAGTTGCAAGACATTTCAATGAACCGCATAGCTAGTTGTTTAGATTACTTACAAAATCGAACAGTATACAAATTCAAATTTAATGGAAAATAGATTTATAAATAGTCGTGTTTGTATAAGTTTTGCTTTCTTTGTAAGACTTTGAAAAATATTTATAACTGGTTCTCTGGACATTTTGTTTTTAGACGAGGTAAGATGTAGGTACTCACATTCTGAATACAAACAACATTTTATTAAACACTATTTTGTAATAGTTTTTAGTAACCAATTTAAAATATTTATCATTGTGAACTTCTTCACCCGGTCAAAAAACGAGTACATACATGCACAAAAAAAAAAAAAAAAAGCACAAGAATACTATGCACACACGCAAGTATTAGTATATTATATCAAACCTTTGCTTTATTAAAATTTGTTTTTAAATATAGAGTTCAGAAATCAACTTATTACAGATATAGCCCCAATAATTAATGTTATCCTGTTGCAGCGAAATAAAACCATAACTATTTACTAACTTATGTAAATAAAACTATGGCAAAATAATGAGAAATATTAAGTAGGCAGACCAATTTTTACATGCAATCTCCTTTTTGAACAGAATTGATTTATAAACATCTTTAAATTGTATTAAGTCTGCTTTTACTGAAAATGATGTTTAATATAAATTAAATATTCAAAAGTAAATTATGCATACTTGAATATCATTTAACCCCACTTGTATTAACAAATAGTTAACTTCATCATTTGAAAAAAACTCGTTAATTCAGAATAAAATACGTTGTTGAAAACATACGTCTCGTGTAAGACACGGTCCAGTTCAGTAATTAGTTTCACTGGGTTGTGTTTCACCTGTGCGTAAAGCTTCCCACTTGTGACAACTTTCCGCTAGGGTAATCAGGAATTTAATTCCCAAAAGCATCGTTGAAAGTTATAAAATCTAAATAGCTTCTACAAAATTCATTTAAAATTATCTGGTAATTGTGTATGTGAGATGTGTTCAGAGTTGTACGGATTGTAGTACAAAATATGACACTCAATTCATAGTGTTCTTTTTTTAATTATGTACAGTAGTTCAATAACTTTACTATAATTAACTCATGTATACATGGACAATCTACTCGTATATACAGGAGTTCTTGTATGAAGATAATACACACTTTAAACTTTTAATTTGAACTATATAAATTGTGAAAATAACAGATTAATATTTTACAGTACAGGTGTTCCATAAATATACAAGTGTGATTTTCAAGAATTTTATTCGACCGTGGTGATTTATTTTATGTTCTTATTTTACACTAAAAGATATAATAACAAATTCGAAATAATCATTAGAACTGAGTAATTCGTGTAACATCTGAACTTGTGACTTATAGCAGACAAATTAATTTTGTAGAAAGGTTTAAAATACTATTAAACTCGTAATACACATAAAATAACATCACCAAAGTTGTATGAAACAATCTTTTTATTTTAACAAATTTACTCCCATATTTGTAACATATTTATGGCTATTGTGAGAATAGTCCCAGATGCAGTGAAGTGTGATAAGTTTCTCTACCTATTTGTTATTGCAGAAGATCATGCAATGCGTGGTATTGTTTTACCGACAGAATGTTTGGAGGAACTATTATAGCATTTTATTATATGTACTGAATTTACAGTTTGTTGTTCAAAAAGCAGTTTTTTAATTAGATTGAAATGTATTTTTTACCATTCAAATCTTTAATTTGCTTGATATCAAATAAATTACATAAAGTTAATTTAAAATTGACAGGAGTATTCCTGACAGGTCATTAGGGATAATTGCGGTGGAGATCTGTCATATTTGCCTTTAGAAATACGAAATATTAAGTGTTGGATTGTAATTTTACTTTTGTTGATTTTTAACAAGTTATATTTCAATAAGCAAAGGTTACTGTATAGGTTAGTAAAAATAGAAGCTTAAATTAGAAAATGTTATTAACATAGTCAGATTTTGTCTTAATTTACACTTATATTACTAGAGAAGTAATGCATATTGGAATATATAAAATAATTATATATATATTACACACTTTTGTAAGATTATAATCAGTTTTTCAAAGTATTTAGTTAGCCTATATTTTTGAGATTATAGTTCTTCAGTACCGAATATGTAAATAATCTGTTACGTCTGTTATTAACCCAAGTAAACAAATTAAACCATGTTAAAGTAGACTTAATTCTAACAAAACTACGTTCCTTCAGTAACAAATATCAAAATAATTATTACTTATCTATCTTGTATCTTACAAATCTTTTAATTACAACCAAAGGTACTTGGCCATGAGTATCGTTTTAGTGACTTACTTAAATCATGTATTAGTAATGTATCGATATTGTACAGTGTCCATTTCAGTATTTAACCAAATAAAAAGAGTTTAAGCTTTGTGTTTAATAGGGCATTATCAAAAAAGGCATTGTTAAACACCAAATAAAGAAATATCTGGCCTACACGTTTACACTAAAAGTTGATGTTTTTGTTTCATAGGTAAGCAATACGTATGTTTAAACATACAGAGGAAATTAGATTTAAACTGTTATTTACTAATGGCAGACACATTTAAACGTAAATCTACACAGATGAGCTGTATAAAAAGGTAACAGTACAAACAAAATGCAAAAAACATTTTAGGCCTACAAGTTTCCATTAAAAGTTGATGTTTCTGTCTCAAAGGCAAGGGAAAACTGTGTTCAAACGTTCAGAGGAAATTATAATTAAAATATTATTTACTAGTGGTGGACAAAATAATTTAAATGCAAAACTATACAATAGAGCTGTATACAAAATTCCCAGTTCAAGCTAAATGGGAAAAACATCAGCTCTACCTACACGTTTCCAGTGAAAGTTGAAGTATTTGTCACAAAAACATGCGAAAAGTGTTTTTAAACATTTAGCTGAAATAAGATTTAAACTATTATTGACTGTTGGACAAAAATTGCAAACGAAAATCTACTCAGTTAAGCTGTATAATACTTGAGAAATGAATACTTTTAACATTACCAATCTGAAATTACTATTCTGTATTGCAGGTACCAACACTTCAGTAGTCACATTGCCAGAACCACTTCCTGCGTCCATGATTAATTCTTTTTCTCTATGTTTAAGATATTGATAAAACTCTTTGAATACGTCCAATGTATTTGTTCTTGAAATATATGATGCCTCATTGTAAAGTTTTGCGTTTTGGAACATCTTGAACAGGCGTGTTAAGTTAGTAGGAATAGTTCAGCAAACGCATATCCTGAAAAAGTGTGTATTAAAAAAATATAATTAAACATCAGTTACAAGGAATTACAATTTGACCTCTCTGAAGAAATTAAAACAAATTATATTAACATGTAAATGTGACTAATAATGATATTATATAAATTTTCATTTTTATTTTCGAACAGCTTAGAATGAAGTCTTAATATCTCGCTAATTTCCATGTTTTCAGTACAAGAACCATTGATTTTGAGCTCTAATTACATATAAATTAAAATGTGCATGAATCTGAATAAACATTTTACTTTTGGCTTTTATAATAAAAAAAAAAAACAAATTTGATCACCTTTTTATTTTATTAAGTTTGATTTACAGTCTGAATGTAAAAATGGGTATATAAGGGTATTTTAAAATCATTACTTTTTATTTGTGCATGTTTAATATAACCGAACATTTTCGGCAATTACATAAGTCTCTGACTACTATGTTGGTTGGGCCTCATTTGTTTAAGTCCCTGCTTCCTATTAGTCCCACATAGAGCTGCAGACATGTCTGCCGACATTTCTTTTTTGGTAGAGCACAACACCCTTATTCTCTTGGTGTTGCTCTGTCCCCTACTATAATATTCATAGGCACATGTGGACCCATGGTGGTCTAATCCCCAGATGACACCTTTCACAGTATTTTTCAAGCCTAGTATGTGAGTCATTCAGCACACTATCCACCTCATTTAAAACAATTTGTATCACATTTTGCTTTTCAACTTATAATTTTTTACTGTTATTATTTTGTATATTTTTTAAAAAATTGTCGTAGCCCTTAAATAAGTAAATTCATTAGTTTGCAACGGTATCCTTTTACTTTCTCACTATACTATAGTATAGAGAAAGTATAGTGATCGCAAAAAAAATCGATGTTGAGATTTTTGTGGAAATATCCGTTTTGGGACCCCCTGAGTCCAAAAAAGTGGTTTAAAAAAATTTCTGTCTGTATGTATGTCTGTATGTCTGTATGCATGTCTGTATGTATACAAAGCTAGAGAGAAAACTATAAGATCGATTTCAACCAAATTAGCACCAGACATGTCCAGTACGCCTGTATAGATGCACGAAAAAGGGTTTTGAACAATTTTGAAAAACAACCCCCTTTTTGGCCAAAAAACCCCCAAAAAATCAGTTATTATTTTTTTATTAAAAAACGGCTCTAACGATTTTGATAAAATTTGGCTTATTTGTAGCCTTTAATGTGCCCTACCATATACAGAAACCCGCATCTTTCTAAAAATTCTCGTTTAGCTATTAATAATAATAATAATAATAATAAGTGATTTTTGGGGTTTTTTGGCTATAAAGGGGGTTGTTTTTCAAAAATTTTCAAAACCTTTTTACGTGCATCTATAAAGACCTAGTTGACGTGTTTGGTGCAAATTTGTTCGAAATCGATGGAATAGTTTTCTCTCTAGCTAATAATAATAATATTTATTAGTTAATCGCCTACTTTAATAAAAGTATACAAAGCTAGAGAGAAAACTATTCAATCGATTTCAACCAAATTTGCACCAGACATGTCCAGTACGCCTGTATAGATGCACAAAAAAGGGTTTTGAACAATTTTGAAAAACAACCCCCTTTTTGGCCCAAAAAAACCCCAAAAAATCAGTTATTATTTTTTTATTAAAAAACGGCTCTAACGATTTTGATAAAATTTGGCTTATTTGTAGCCTTTAATGTGCCCTACCATATACAGAAACCCGAATCTTTCTAAAAATTCTCGTTTAGCTAATAATAATAATAATAACTGATTTTGGGGGTTTTTTGGCCATAAAGCGTGTTGTTTTAAAAAAAAATTCAAAACCTTTTTACGTGCATCTATGAAGACCTAATTGATGTGTTTGGTGCAAATTTTTTTGAAATCGATCGAATAGTTTTCTCTCAAGATAATAATAATAATAATATTTATTAGTTAATCTCCAACTTTAATAAAAAAACTCTCCTACCCCACCCTACAAGTCACAGTGAATCTGTTTAGTAATTTAAATGTATTTGTGAGAAAGAATGTGCCAGTTTCTGGTACCGTTTTTTTTTTTTTTTTTGTAATTTAATTAATGTTTTTGAGGTGAGGACATTTAAAAAAAATGTGTTGTCTTCTTTGGACATTTTTTGGACACTCAAATTTTGTTTTGCCACCTTGACTCCTTTTTCGTGGGGGGAACTGTAGCGTTATTCAAATCCTACTCGCCGTTAAACACCGACCTTCTGAGACGAACTTTTGTGAATTCTGGGAAAGTCTAATTGTGTAGTAGAGAGCGTCGATTGCCACATTCTCAATACTTATAAGAACTGTCTCCAGCCATACTGAAAAAGCTGATTATAATACTGAACTTTGACGAACTGGCCTAGAGACTGTTCATCTCCATTCAAGAGGCACATCATATTTTTAGTTTAGTTAAAATGTCAATGATTTAATAACAAAAGTGCATCGTATAAAATAGTTTTAGATAATTCTGTCAACAGTTAACTTGTTCATCCACTAAACATGTCGAAATCGTTCGCTCTCAAAACCCAGGTAATCACAAAGAAACATTTATTGACATCGCAGTTCTCTGTATTTCATTCTTTAAGTTCATAATTCATATTTTAATCATGTAACAATAAATGACTAGCTGACCCGTGCGAAGCATTCGCATTATAACTTACTTAAATCCCACTTAGTTAAAGTACACACCGTATATTTAGTATAGTGCGTATTTAGTGCGTCAATGTAAATAGCAATGCAGTGGCGTAACGATAGCTCTCCAGCTGGGTTTTGTTAATCAGTGTTGCCAACGCAAGGAAAATATCCCTACAACTTACTTGATCTTACATCACTGTTTCTTTCGGATTTTTTATTTCTTTTTTTTTTATTTTGTCGTATAATTGTATTTTGTATATTTTTCCGGTGTAGCGGTTAAGGAAAGCTTTAAAATGATGCCTCATTCATGTAATTTGATAATGTATTAAGGCAGTTATGGCGTACCGACAAAAACATGGCCTTGAGAAATAATATATGTGATATTCAATATTCAGCAATGTAATAACTATTTAAAATCAAAATTAAAACTCATAATGTTTCTGTTTAAAATTATAAATTTAATAAAATTAGCTTTAACATTGATCGTGCTAGTGTAAAGTATTAACCTAGTCAGGGACGTTGCTACAACAAATTATTGGGGGGGGGGTCTAAAATTTTCCAACTTTTGTGTGGTAGTTCCAAACGCTCAAAAGGAGGCTCTGGGTTATGTTGAGTGGAATAAATCCTATTGGAGATTTGGAGATGGGCCCTGAAATCTCATCACCAGATTTTTTTTTAATGGACTTCTCTAAGTAGGTTTTTTAACACTGCAGGTGCTTTATTGAGTACTTTAGGAATTTTGAATATTGTGCCGATATTCAGCAAATACCAGCACTATATACTTATTTTAATTTTTTTTTATTCTTATTTATCTAAACCTGACACTAACGCTCTCTA
>JAGFPH010003634.1:0-29025 GCA_018207615.1 Philaenus spumarius | reverse complement strand
GATGAACTACTAAAATCTTGCTATACTAATTAATAAACATTTATCTACAAAGAATAAAATAAACATAATTCAAATTGTCGTATGTGTTATTATAAGGACTTA
This sequence comes from Philaenus spumarius, assembly GCA_018207615.1. Lineage (NCBI taxonomy): Eukaryota > Metazoa > Arthropoda > Insecta > Hemiptera > Aphrophoridae > Philaenus > Philaenus spumarius. The sequence continues at coordinate 28,923 of JAGFPH010003634.1, read as the reverse complement.
TAATATGTCCCTCCATTAATAATACGTATTACTCGGCAGTAAAATACAAATAATTTTTAAAACCATAGTAATGAAGAATTTCATTTCATTGTTTCCATTGTTGTGATAATTTTACCTAAAAAATATATATTGTATACACTTTGGATTTTAAGTCTAGTTCTTAAAACAAAATCCATTTTAAACCACATTAAATCACACAGCACTCGTACGCTACGGTTCACAGCATTCAGTTCCACGGGATTGTGTTTCCAACTTTGTGGAAACTTCCCCTAAACTCTTAATTTTTATACCATAAACAAGAAAAGCAATTCCCAAAAGTACGGTATCATAAAGTTTATAAGTCCTCGATAGTTTTACTAAATGGAAAAGTGTTTTAATAATGCACAATAATATGATCTAAAAATGCTTACATAGTTTTAAACAAAATAAAAAGAATAAGAATAAATTATTTGGAGGAGTTGTTAATTATGTAGCATATTTCAATCGAACAAATGTTTTGTATAGTAGGATGCCTTCTTGAAATCTGTTTTATTACTATGATCAATTAAGTTATAAATTACACTTTTCGGGTTTTTTAACGTTTTCATGTTAATGCATCCATTTATAGTTATAGTACCTAATAATAAGTATGTAGAGAAATATTTTTGTTTCTTCGGATATTGACCTGACAACTGAATGAAAATAACTTAAAATAACTTAACAAACAATAAATAGTAAATAATAATTATAACAAAAAAGCAGTAGAATAATGATTTCATAAAACTGTAAAATTAAAGATAAATATAAAATAACAATATTTATTTAAAGAGGTTATATGATACCCAGCTAAAAAGAATCTTTTATTTATAGAATTATATTTGTTTAGCACAAATTTTTTTAAATAAGCAGCAGCTCCAAGCTATTTTTTACAAATATTGGCATTCTAGAATAACCTTCCACTAAATTAAGCTATTTACAAAATTTACAAAATTTCTTTTTCTATTTAGAATAAAGTTGTGTAAACCCGTTCAACCACCTCAACACAAACTCTTTCTGGAGGGGGTAGATTGGTTTTTCAAAAATGTTTATTACCTAAAAAGCCGGTTAGCAAATATGTCACCTGGATTTATTAATTACAATGCAAGTCTTATATTTCATAGCAAACAAAGCTTCTAAAGACGAGGTCCACCCGAAACGCGTCAAGCGAAAAAAATACAAAGCTAAGACAGGCGGATAAGCAAGAAGACAAATAATGTTAAATTTTTATTTTTTTAAATATTGACATTTTAGAGAAACTTTTGACTCAATAAATGTATTTAGGCCTACTAAACGTATTAAGAATAATGAACTTTATTGTCCACTACTCTTACTTCTTAATTCCATATCGCTTTTATTGCTTGGCCAATTTTGACGTATCACGTCAAATAAAATGGATTTTTCTCAAAATGTTCTAAAATTCATTTGTTTTATCATCAATTACTAGGGCTCTGCCTCTTTATTCATTCAACTTCCCATTTAGGCTATATATCTTATGGCAGAATTAATATTTTATTGAGTGTATTACACATGTGTTTTGTTTTAAGTAATCTGACTTAAATATACAGCTGCCTTAAGTAATTAATTTTATTTTAATAAACAGCTGTCTTAAGTCTTAAGAAAGTAAATATTTATATTTAAAAGCTATCAATGTGTTGTTTACATTTGTATTGCAGTGTTCGTTTTCAGTGAGAGTGGTTCATAGTTTTTTTTTTTTTTTAGAAATCTTAATCTTTTTTTAATATATATTTATATACTAAAATCAAGCAATGGTGAAACATTGCCGGAAAAACGAGTTAATTAGCCTATTATTGTTCAAACAGTTCACTATTTCACTTGGTTATTTCATTTATTTTGTAAAGAGTTTAAATGTAATAGAATTACCCATGAGTGTAAACTAAATAAGTTAATTTGGATTTGTATATTATGCTAGAACAACCTAGAAACAAAAGTAGATTTAACTAGTTTTTCTCGTTGTGTTTCTGTGTATTTGAATAAATAACACTAATCCCCCATTTTTACAGAAATAAAAATGTTTCGTTTAGCCACTTATTCCATAGGTAATTGAACATGACGATACTAAACCAATAAATTATGTTGACCGATTCACCAGCGTATGTTGATCAGCTGGAGAGTAACTGTAAGCTCTTCTCAAAGACAGCAATATAATGCACACTAATGGAACGACAAATTATTTACGTATAATATACAGTTTGTTTGCGTTTTAAACACTTTCAGTTTAAAACAAGTTGCAAGACATTAAAATGAACCGCGTAGCTAGTTATTTAGATTACTTACAAAATCGAACAGTATACAAATTCAAATTTAATAGAAAATAGACTCGTGCTTGTTTAAGTTTTGCTTTCTTTGAAAATAGTTATAACTGGTTCTTTGGACATTTTGTTTTTAGACGAGGTAGGTTGTGGGTAAGCCTACTCATATTCTGACTACAAACAAAAATGTATTAAATACTATTTTGTAATAGGTTGTAGTAACCAAATTAAACTATTTATCATTGTTAACTTCTTCACCCGGTCAAAAAACGAGTACATACATGCACACAAAAATAAAACACCAGAATATGATGTACACACGCATATTAGTATATTATATCAAACCTTTGCTTTATTATTTTTTCTTTTTAATATAGAGTTCAGAAATCAACTTATTACAGACTAGGGGAGACCCCTGCGTGCTTCGCACGCCAACCCCCAATGGAACCTTCTAAAAACATACGTTATGTTTTATTTATAATAAAGTTGTAGTATTAATAATAAACTCAAAACTAAGATGGTAAATAATGTTAAATGTTCAAACCAAATTATTTCTTACATTTTATAACAGCTGTTAATAATAGTTAAAAGAACCAGCAAAGCTCAGGTCTACACTTTAAAACCCTAACCTAAAAGCTAGAAATACAAAAATAATTGCTTCAAATTTTGAAATCAGCTGTTAATGGAAATATTGAAGCAAACATCTATACTATCTGTTATTTTATTCAATTGGTTGCTATGGTAATAAAGTAAATACACGTGTTGGTTTATCATTCCAGGCCTAACCTAAGATTTTTTCCGACTAAATTTACAAATATTAAAATAAAAAAAGGTTTTTACCGAAATGAATTATAGCCTATGTTACTCAGGGATAGTGTAGCTTTTTATTAGTAATACTATTTTTTCAATCGGTTCAGTAGCGCCAGAGATTACCCCCTACATACAAACAAACAAACAAACAAACAAACTTTACCTCTTTATAATATTAGTATAGATATAGCCCCAATAATTAATGTTATCCTGTTGCAGCGAAATGAAACCATAAATATTTACTAACTTATGTAAATAAAACTATGGCAAAATAATGAAAAAGTAGGCAGACCAATTTTTATATGCAATCTCCTTTTTGAACAGAATTGATTTATAAATATCTTTAAATTGTATTAAGTCTGCTTTTACTGAAAATTATGTGTAATATATATTAAATATTCAAAAGTAAATTATGCATACTTGATTATCATTTAACCCCACTTGTATTCACAAATAGTTCGTCATTTGAAAAAAAACTCGTTCATTCAGAATAAAATACGTTGTTGAAAACATACGTCTCGTTTAAGTCACGGTCCAGATCAGTAATTAGTTCCACTGGGTTGTGTTTCACCTGTACGTAAAGCTTCCCACTTGTGCCAACTTTCCGCTAGGGTAATCAGGAATTTAATTCCCAAAAGCATCGTTGAAAGTTATAAAATCTAAATAGCTTCTACAAAATTCATTTAAAATTATCTGGTAATTGTGTATGTGAGATGTTCAGAGTTATACGGATTGTAGTACAAAACATGACACTCAATTCATAGTGTTCTTTTTTTATTTTTATTATGTACAGTAGTTCAATAACTTTACTATAATTAACTTATATATACATGTACAATCTACTCGTATATACAGGAGTTCTTGTATGAAGATAATACACACTTTAAACTTTTAATTTGAACTGTATACATTGTGAAAATAACAGATTAATATTTTACAGTACAGGTGTTCCATAAATATACAAGTGTGATTTTTAAGAATTTTATTCGACCGTGGTGATTTATTTTATGATCTTATTTTACACTAAAAGATATAATAACAAAATCGAAATAATCGTTAGAAATGAGTAATTCGTGTAACATCTGAACTTGTAACTTATAGCAGACAAATTAATTTTGTAGAAAGGTTTAAAATACAATTAAACTTGTAATACACATAAAATAACATCACCAAAGTTGTATGAAACAATATTTTTATTTAAACAAATTTACTTCCATATTTGTAACATATTTATGGCTATTGTGAGAATAGTCCCAGATGCAGTGAAGTGTGATAAGTTTCTCTACCTATTTGTTATTGCAGCAGATCATGTAATGCGTGGTATTGTTTTACCGACAGAATGTTTGGAGGAACTATTATAGCATTTTAATATGTGTACTGAATTTACAGTTTTTTGTTTAAAAAGCTGTTATTGAAATATAGGTTTTAATAATAAAATCTTTGATTTGCGTGATATAAAATAAAATACATAAAGTTAATTTAAAATTGACAGGAGTATACCTGACAGGTCATTAGGGATAATTGCGGTGGAGACCTGTCATATTTGCCTTTAGAAATACGAAATATTAAGTGTTGGATTGTAATTTTACTTTTGTTGATTTTTAACAAGTTATATTTCAATAAGCAAAGGTTACTGCATAGGTTTGTAAAAATAGAAGCTTAAATTAGAAAATGTTATTAACATAATCAGATTTTGTCTTAATTTACACTTTTACTAGAGGAGTAATGCATATTGGAAGATATAAAATAATTATATATATATATAATTACACACTTTTGTAAGATTGTAATCAGTTTTTCAAAGTATTTAGTTAGCGATTTTTGAGATTATAGTTCTTCAGTACCGAATATGTAAATAATCTGTTACGTCTGTTATTAACCCAAGTAAACAAATTAAACCATGTTAAAGTAGACTTAATTCTAACAAAACTGCATTCCTTCAATAAAAAATATCAAAATAATTATTACTTATCTATCTTGTATCTTACAAATCTTTTAATTACAACCAAAGGTACTTGGCCATGAGTATCGTTTTAGTGACTTACTTGAATCATGTATTAGTAATGTATCGATATTGTACAGTGTCCATTTCAGTATTTAACAAAATAAAAAGAGTTTAAGCTTTGTGTTTAATAGGGCATTATCAAAAAAGGCATAGTTGAACACCAAATAGCGAGAAAACGATCATTATGGGAGGACTATTTGTTTCTAAAAATAAAAAATAATTAAAATATTTCGTGCTAGCTTTTTTATGTTTTGAATGTTTATGTGTTGCAATGTATTATTTTAGTACGACAAATGTAATTGAAATAGCTGAATATCCGAAACGGACGCCACTGCATGAAACAAATTAAAATCGAAAGTAATTAAAAGAAACACAATTATAAATTCTCTGCAACTTGTATTATTAACTAGTATTCATTATAATAAGAAAACAGCATTAGAAGTCGAGCTAAAATGTTTCGAAAAATATATAACTTATTATAATTTTATTGACCCAGGCCTAATTCATTGGTTCAACTTAAATAAAGTGAACATGTTAAGGAGTTTTTGTTTTATCTGATGCAAGTCGAAAAATTTTTATTGCAAAACAGTCTTGGATTTAAATTGACAAAAACTGTGACTTTAACTTAAGCATTTCAAATTTAATACAACTATTATCTAATAAAAGTTGAACATAATTTGCAACATAATATTTCATTTAAAAGCTAAGTTTTGTATAAGAATGATTAATATAATAAATAAATATGTATTACTTCTTGAAAGCCATAAAATAAATATTAGATATAATGAACATTTTGTATAAAATTGTGTGTTAAAGGAACTACAGTAGTAGTTTCATAGTAAAATATTCAGCTAAATTGTTATTCAGATTAGTATTGGCGACTAAAGATTTGATAAAAATGAAGAAATATTTTTTTAAACCTCAAAAACCGTCGCACTTTTTTTTTAAATGGCATCCATTTTGTATAAACCATATTGAATTTTCATATTATAGAATATATATTATTCGTGATCAGTTCCTCCCAAATTCCCCAAGTAACCAGTTTCAACCAAAAATTCGTTTTAGAAGTTGAGATATTAGAATTTGATAATTTTTTGGAAGGAACATTTTATAACTTTTCCGGTACATTTCCAATAAATAATTAATTATCAATATGATAAATATTGATTTAACTTTAATCTACGTCCCAAGACGAACAAATAAAACAACAAGAATCATACAAATCGGTAAACCTGGACCGAGTTTTATTTATTTTTATATGTTTACTGTAATACACTTAGAAATAAATAAAAATCATATGATTTGCCACTTTTATGGCGGCCATTTTGGGCAAGCTTGTTGGTTATTTTGATCTCATAATCGTGATTAGCGACTAAAGATTAAATAAAAATTAACTTACATTAGACATTTTGTTTAAAACCTCAAAAACAGTTGAATTTTTAAAGAAAATTGCAACCATTTAGTATCCTCAATGTAGAATTTTCTTATTTGATGTATGTATATTCGTGATCAGTGCCACCCAAAACCCAAAAATTACCAGATTCACTAAAAAATATTTTTTAGAAGTTGAGACATTAAAAGTAGATTTTTTTTACATTTTAGATTTTCCCGGTGTGTTAAAAAAAACTAAGAGCACAAAAGCATTTTTTTAAACTTTATTCTACGTCTCAAGACGAACAAATACAAAAATCTTAAAAATTTGTCAACCTGCATCGGGTTACCAGCTTATGATCTTTTTTTGTTTATTTTTACTGGACTAAAATATTTTTTCTGAACTTCGAAAATAGTAGTTTATATGCACATATTTTTTTAATTTACTTGCCACATATGAAAAAACGTGTTCTGTTATGCAACACAATATGTATACAAAGTTGTGTCAGCTTATGTTCAGTAACAAAAATAATGAAATGGGTTAAAGTTACTTTATGAACACTCTGTATATTTTAAATGAGATGACACTTGAAATATTAAACCAATGAAATCTTTGATAGTTGAAAATTGGGCATACAGTCTTTCCAACTTTACTGTACAACGTATTTATATAGTTCCACAAGCTTTTTCAATTGCGTCACGAGTTGAGTTTGGGTCGTTGGCCACTTTTGAAACATCATGGATATAATCAGATCTTATGATTACTAGAACCACTTGCAATTACTCCTTTCCATACATGTATGAACATTTATCCATGAAATAGGATAGAATTCTTGGAATATTTAGTGAGGGAAGAATATCGAGACATCAATTGGATTGCGGATAATTAAATCATCTGGATCATTTTTTTTTTTTTTTTTTTTTTTTGCTATGATTGATTATATTCCAACACACTGTAATCGTTAAACAAGTTGTAAAATAAATCCTTCTTTGTTATTCAAAATAAGGAATATGAACTGACATTCAACAAGTGTTGTCCTCCTCAGTGAATAAAATACCTGTGATGTCCTCATCATCAGTCCCCTCTGACGTTCGATATATGTTTAGGGTTTCAAGCACTTTCAGAGTAGCCATCGTAAACTGCTGCAACATTAGAATTGTAAATGCCATCGAATATAAAAAATGAACTTTTCATAAACATCGTTTCAATGTTCCTAGTTTCAGACACATATCATGAATAAGTAGTCCATCATCTATTATAAAAAAATGTATTTTAATTGATTGATAGCACTACTTAATTTGGCCATCTACTTAATTGAAAGTACTATACAAAGTAGATTTTTTAGTGGTAGGTCAGGCAAGCAATGCTGTCACTCTCTCTCTTTTTCTCCAACAAGCGTGCCTACATTCTCACCGTGTTTATTTACAAGTACAGCCGTGATTTGGAAATCAATTGGATCCAACAGAGTGGGGGTGGAAGGTATGTAATTCGCACTTGTCTCCTGTTTACCTAACTCAAGCACCTGCTCCAGGAAGGATAATTACTTTTGATAATATGCGGTTGAAATCAAGCCTGTGGTGGAAAATGCAAATATGTTGAAGCAGACTTATTGTGTATTGTAATGTATAAAAACTGTCATGGCCAATGCTGTACTCATCTAAAATTCCTCCGATTAATTAAGTCTACATCCATGGTGTACACGTAACTAGTTGGTAACTTAAAAAACAGGCCATCCCACAGCCAATAATCTAGGCTGCATTAACCATTAACACTAAGTTCCAGGATTTTCTGGATTCAGTCAGCTCACTTACCGATCCAATCGTCACTCGGGATCAAGAAGTGTTTACATTCCATTCCGCAAACAAGACACGAATTTTATATTTTCTCATCTGGCAAATCATGCAGAGCAGTGGTTAAAGTTTTACTTATGTAGGCCTACAATAATTAAGTAGCTTTAAATTGTAAATAAAAACTAATTTGTGTTTGTTAATGCAATTTGCATATTTATTCTAATGCTTTTTAGTATATATAGGCCTAGTTATAAGTTATTCGTAGTCTTTTTTCAAATAAATTAACATAATTTTTGTGAATCTATGGTAGCGCTTGATAGGCATTGTTAAGATAGATGACAGAAAAGACAACATCTGTATTTAGTCGATGATCAATTTAAAATTTCGAAACGACATGCCACATAAATTCAGGCCTTGTAAATATTAAAGCGCGTATACACTTGCTCAACAGGTAACCCGCTAACCATAGGAAACCCACCAATATACAGTGGTCTTTTTGCAGAGTAGTTTATAAATATATCTCTGATGCGAATGGAAAGTAACGCGATTTTCTTATGAGTGGTGCGGAATTGTTAATAGAAAGTTTGTGCAAAAAAATATTGATGGACATCTCCATTAGTTGAAAAGACAACGACATGCTTCGGAAATTTTGTAAAAATGAAATTTATGAACTTCCCCAAACACCCTCATTACTTGAGTTGTACTAAATATTCCTCCCCTTGGATCATGATTCACGTTTGAGATCAGCCTTTAAGTTCGTTAATCTTCTGGATGAGTTTCTCAATAATGTTGCCAAGTCGGCGACGATGCTCCTGAAACTTTGTAAGCATGAGATGAGATCAAAAAATCTACATTAAATTAAAGAAACTAGAATATATTTTATATTATCATTTTATTCGTAACAAAGTTACTCAAATCGGTTTAGTTGCAGCTACGGTGATTCTGTCAAACGTCAGTCCCTGAGGTTTTGACTGATACAATTTTAAAATTTCCATGACGTCATCCATATATTCCGATTTGAGTTGTTTTGGTAGTTTATGCATATTTGGATCTATACATTCCGTGTTTTCTGAAAAATATGTTTTCCGTTAATTTGTGTGCAATACAATACAATATTTTGATTTTGTTTTTAAACATGTACACTATGTAATTTGTAATAATCCAATTGTTTACAAAGTCTATACAAATTTAACAATTAAATTAAACTACATCGGAGTTCATGTATGCATCTAATGAGTAGTAAGTGCTTTTTTTCGGAAAATCATATATATTAAATTTTAAACAACTTTCAGTAAAATATTGCACAGAACCTGGCAGTTTTATTGTAAACTTACAATAAGTTACTTTAATACGACAATGTTAACTTACTGCGCCTTATTTAAGGTTTACCATTGATGGGGACATCAGTAGCAAGTTCTTTTCTGACACACTCACAGATTATAAAATCTTGAAAGCCAATTCTCTTCAAAAGGTCTACAACTTCTGATTTTGGGTCTGTGCTGTCATGGTGCTGGAACTTGAAGTCAGTCTCATTCTAAAACATTTATATTATTAAGTGTGATCACAGTCGGTAACAAGTTAAGACCAACATTTATGTAGGAGGGTGGGGTGCAAAAGCAATGGAAGGGCCTTGGAGAGGTTCAGAATATACAATGGGCTTCAACAAAGGGGATGGGATGTACCTGATCATTTAGGTTAGAAGCAAGACAACTGAGAAGAGATCTGTTTATTTCTAAATTTTAAAACTATTTAACTTTCTACTTTTCTTTCAATATGTATGACTTCAACATTATCAATGGCATTAAAAGTATGGCCTGTATCTAATAAGTGGTTAGCAAAATATGAATCTGTTTTACCATCGTTCCAACAACATAAATGTTTCTTCAACTTGCTTTAATGGGTCTATCTGTTTGACATATATATTTACAATTAATTACAATCATTACAACTAAATTTTTAAACATAACTATTATCAAATAAGTTTGTATTGACTTAATCCGACCACGATTGTTATTACAATAAAAAGCAGATTTCACATAATTTGTATCATTTATTATATATGTCCTACTTTACAACTAACAATACAAACCTTTCTGATAAAATGATGAAACGGGTTTCCGTTCACTGGTCCTCACCATCAATCTATAGTTTAGTCAAGCCATGGTAACGTTGGTGCGTTCATATTAAGACCTTTTTAGTAAAATTCCTCAGGGGTTCTGGAGTACGGAATTGGATAAGTGAGTTTAATTCCCATTTTTTTTCTTTTGTTAAATCTTTAGCAAATAAGAAAGAAGTGCATAAAAAAAGAAGAACAACAGAATGACGTAGCATAAATGGTAAGAAATTTAAATGAGCAGATTCTCATTTAAGCAGAAGGGTTTACTCCAACAAAATAAATTTTAATTGAATCAATCCTAATAATATAAAAGTTGAATAAAATTTTGTCTAATTAAATTTGTTATAAATTCCAATTCAATTTAACTATACAATTTAACGTTAAAAATACATTATAAGGCGAGCAACAATAAAATTTGAAATAAATTCAATATATAAGAATAGAATAGACAACTTAATCCATACAACAAAAGGTGATTATTAAAAACTAACAATTTCATAAAATGTTAAACTATTTTTGTTCTTGATAAGGATAACATTTAAAGAAACATATATTCAATATACACATCATTAAACTAAGTTAATAATTACAGTTTAATAACATTTGTCTAACGATATTTATAAAGTACATCAGTTCTATTGATAAATGTGCACATTGCTTAGTGATTAGGACGAGGATGGGTTCAAGTTGATAAGTTGAATGAAACAGTTAGTTAATAATTTCAGCAGAAGATGTATATATATACATGTATACAGACTACAAACATACCACTATGAACATATTTTACAAAAGCCCAATGCAATATTACAAGATGTTCGGTTCACAATTGTTTTAAAATTACGTTTAGTGACGTCGTGGTTCGACTCTTTCCCTATTCGTTAACCCAAGAAACACGGCCATAGTTCACACGTTCCGGAGCCCAAACAGTTCAACAGCTTTTCAGTATACAGAAAGCCGCCGCTCCGTTAAGTCCTCACGCCCGCTTATACCAGTTCCCTTTTATAACTTTTTACTCTCGTATATTCGTCGCATGTCCCTGTAGCTAACAAATTTAACAATTATAGCTCTGGGTCGCACTTCACCACTATCATCGGAGTCCACTTTGCGCCCGATTCTGTGTGATCGATTAATCGAAGAAATGGGGAGATCAATTTAATCATTAAACATCAACTGATAATGAACAGAGTAACTTTTGTCCACTTCCATGCTCCAAGTATCAACATAATGAACAGCTGAGTAATGATTTAAACATCAGCTGTTAACAAAACAGAATACTTTTTTGACTTCCAAACTCAATTTAATGAGAGATGAGTAACGAACGAGTACACATTAACTGATAAATAAACCAGACAAATGAGTCCACATCCACTCTCCCAGCCATGATGCAATGAGAGGTGAGTACTGATTAAATCATTAACTGATAAAAAGGAGGAATGTTTCCACTTTCACGTGTAATTTAAATTGATTTAAAATGGAAGGTTTTAATACAAATTTTCCTTATACTGGTATTTTAAATTGTAAATGTTGTTCTGGTTTACATACTTACCCTCTGGTACGCAATTTAGTATAATTTAACCACAACATACAAACCTACAAACAAATAAAATAAACAGATACAATTTATTAAATAAACCTACCTTAAAGTAAGCTTGCCACTTTGCCATGCTACACACACTTTTCCATACTTCACAACAAAGTCCCAAGTAAACTATAAACCAGATTAAGATTTGTCTTCCAGGTCTCAATAAAGTGAACATGTTCCTCAGGCACTGTCTGAAATTTGAAAAAAATTGTTATGAAGGTATTTACTTTCGTAGTTTGTGCATCGCTGAGAGTGATGCATTGTCTTTTAATCACGTTTTAGTAAATGAGAATAATAACTGACTCTTAAATGTGTAAAGAATAAATGTTGAAACAGTTTATAAGGAAAATTCTGAATATAACTTGGCTATATTTAGCCATACTCGAATATGTTCTCAGTATTTATTTAAACCGATTAAAAAAAATTATAATAAATCATATGCAATACATTTGAATAAATAAACCTATTTTTGTAAACAAATATATACAAGTTAAGTATGATTCAAAATTAAAAAAAATATATATAATAAATATGTGTAATTTACTAGACTTCTCCTTAACATTTTCTAGCATACGCTATATCTGATTTTATTTGAAATGAAGCAAAGCTTTAATGTGTATCTCCATATTTAGTTAAATTTATTTTTGTTTCATCAACAAATAAATTAAGAGTTTTATCGTAAATCTTCTAAAACCATACCACTACATGAAGATAGGCTATTCTCTTATTCACTTGGCTGGCCTATCTCTTCTTTAAAGGAGCAAAGTAGAGCAGTAGTTGTAAACAGTTTCAATATAGTTATTTCGTAGGTTCGGGCCTAGTTAGTGGAGTTGGTTTTACTAACGCTGTAAAGAGCTTCCCGTCTTTATTAGTTTTCCTGGTATAAAATAAATAGCAAAGCAAAATAGACATTTGAAGTCTCATTTCTCTGCAGGTTATCTGATTTTTAAAATGTTTTCCTACTAATGAGTAGATCAAAGTAAAAGCCAATTTGTGGATTTTAATTCATTTTTTAAATAATAATAATTAGTTCAGGTAACAAGCTTTTTTTAGCTAGATATACGAATTTGATACATTTTGTTTAACAAACTAATTAAAATATAACTGAAACTAACCGATCCATATCTTTAACCGATTAAAATGGCGGCCAAAAAACCAACGAAATCGTGTTATCCGATTTTGCCTCATTTTGCCGTACTATTTCTTTTTAATATTAATTATTATTCATTTTGGATTCAGAATTAAATAAACTTTCAAACGATATGCCACATAACGATATTTGGGAGTATTTGGTTGAACCACTATCTCTTTTGTTAGCTAGAAATAAATTAAGATCTGATTTTTTTGGCTTCATTGAAACAAATCTGTAAAATACACCATAGTATTTAAGCACTCACTCAAAATTCAATGAATCAAATGTTAAAAATGTTTTCCTCCAACTTTACTGCCTGACGTGGTTTAGCCGATTATAAAATAAACAAAATTCATTAGCCAAAGCTGGCAAAAAAATATTTCGATCAGCTTCTTGAATTTCTTTTTTGAAATTATAAATGTTTCCAGGTTTAGTTTTTTAGACGATATTTTTAATGTTGCCCCATAAGAAATGGACTCAAAGGAGTCATGTCGGGTGATGTAGCCATTCGACTTCGCCCTTTCGACCAACCCATTGGAAAAGCCCATTTAAAATATTGCGCACTTGGCGGCCAAAATTTGCTGGCGCACCATCTTGTTGATAACATACATTTTGAAATTTGGTTCCAAATCTGTTTTTATTTGTGAATTAAATTGTTGCATATTTATCAGCTTTTAAATTGGCTTCTATGAAAATGGGGCCTATAACTTACTGTCCAACAATACCCACCCAAACATTAATTTTCAATTGATATCGCGTATGTATTTCTTCATACCAGTGCAGGTTGGTGACAGAAAAAGAGAATATTTTGTGAAATCCAGGTTCTAGTTCTTCTTTTAGGAAAACAGACGTCAAACGTTCTTCGTTTTTCTCTGTCAAATCCAACTCACGAAAAGATATTCTTGGATCATTAACATTGTCTTTTGTGAATTCTGCCATTGGTTTTGATATATCAATACCTACCTAAAAACAGATTACTATATTAGATATTTCAGTTGTTTAACCAGTTATAATACCTTAATTTTATCCAGTTTTGTTTTAGGTTTTAGAAAAAGTTAAATAACCATCAAGACTAATTTTTCCAAAGTAAAAATTTTGTAATATTCATGTAAAGTATTATTGGTCCAATACATACATTGTTTCTACCATAGCAATATTAAAAGTATGTAAATAAGGGAAATACTGGTCTTCAAATATTAAAATATACAAACAAATAGTCATACACAAAATACTGAAATACGTGATGTCATAAAAAATAAATCACTAAAAGTTGAAAAAGATGAAATATTCATGAGACACCTACACTACTGAATAAAAAAATGTACATGATTTTTATATAAATAAATAGTAATAATAATTAGAATTGTTAATAAAAAAAAACACAAGTTTTCAGTTCTTTAGCTTGGGTTTAAATTTAACGTATTACGTTAAAAAGTTTAATGTATTAGTCCATACTTATTAACCTGGCTACCTTTTGAAATTGGTTTAGGACTGTTACACATTTTGGCGATACATGCCATTAGTAAGTAAGAACTACTACGCTGCATTAGAAACCCAACGTATTTTCACTTTTATTCTTTTTAATTTTAAAGAAAGAATTTCAACTGCTATTTGTGACAAATTACAGATTCAATAAGTTTTCCAATCCTATACGAGCTCGGAGTTGCATTTTAGAATTACTAATTTGTGCATTTTTTTCAATTTATTAACAGCTGTGTCTTTTGTATTGTTTCCTGAGATTAAAGTACAGACTATAGTCTCAAAATATTTTAGTAACTTGCCCTTGTGTGTTTCCAAGTTCCAATTATTTTGTTGCCATCTTGTTTTCCACTTATTGCCAACATGTTATCAACTAGTTGCCAATTTATTATTAACAACCTGTGCGTCCACTTGTCAACATGTTGACAATATGTTGGCAATAAATTTTGTTGCCAACATTTGGTGTAAACGCGGCTTAAGGGTCTAGTATTAAAATAATAGAACAATAATACAACAACCGGGGATGGTTAAACATAGTGTAAATGTAGTTATTGCTTGCATTTCACACACTAAAATATTTATAATTTAGGGAACCTTACGATGCCACTTAACATTACACTTTTACTTAAACATTTCATTAATTTTCACACTGCTGCTATCTTACTGTGTGTAGTGATCGCGTTCTCACAATTAAAGTCCAAGGTTTTTTTATCTGTTGCCTGAGGCAACTGTTCAAGTCAGAAAGTAAGATTGCTAGTCTGTTTACAATATTTGCCGTAAAGAGATGTCGTTTGCGTACAATCGGCAATGCATTTTTATAAGAAATTATTTTTATTTCTTGGCGAAGTAGATCGCTTTCGTAATAACGCTACATTAATACAAGTAGATTCTATTTCATTATCATTCAATATACTGATTTAAGTGTATATTATAAGTGATTTTTATAGACAAAAACAGTTTTCCCACACTATTTACTAGATTATTAGATTTTATTATTTTAACGACATTATTAATATGAGTTTCATCTGGTATTTGACAATCAGCTACTCCTGCAGTATAATCGCTAATCATAACATTGTTAAGAAAAATTACTTTCATTTTAAACATTACAAAAGCTACTATAATAACAATTATCAATGCATTGCCATTTTGTATTTTAGATTTAAACTATTATTTAAACAGATAAAATAGGCCTAAAACCTGTACACAAAATCTCATAATAAATACATTTACTAACCCCAAACGCGTTTCAACGACAATGTCGCCACTCTGTGATGCTACAGTAACCAAACTATAATTTCCTCCTCCCCCCCTCCCCAGTTATAGGTTGAGTTATAGTTTGGTTACTGTAGCACGTGCATCACTGAGGATGGCGACATTGTCGTTGAAACGCGTTTGAGGTTAGTAAACGTATTTATTGTGAGATTTTGTATTCAGGTTTTACTTTATCTAGTTACTTTCTCACAATTCAAGCGCATTAGTTATTTATTATTTAAAGTTGGTAGAAACATTGAAAGTAAAGTTTGACTACTTACAGTTACCAAGGTGAGCAGTGTACGAGTAATATGCGTGTAGAAACTTTCAGACGAAACTATATTTACTCTATTATTTACTGTTGGTAAGGAAATTGAAAGGTAAAATTACCCAGTTAAGCTACATACAAAGTCAAGTATTCAAACTAAATAGAAGAATCATTAGGCTTACACGTTTCTTGTAAAAACAGATGTTTCAGTAACAAAGGTAAGTATGTTCAAACATTTAGATGATATTAGATTAATTTAATCTGGTAGTCACATTTAAATGTAAATCTACACAGTTAAGCTGTAGGCAAAATTATCAATACAAACTAAATGGAAGAAACATCTGGCCTACACGTTTACACTAAAAGTTGATGTTTTTGTTTCACAGGTAAGCAATACGTCTGTTTAAACATACAGAGGAGATTAGATTTAAACTGTTATTTACTAATGGTTGACACATTTAAACGTAAATCTACAAAGTTGAGCTGTATATAAAGTTAACAAAACAAACAAAATGCAAAAAACATTTTAGGCCTACAAGTTTCCATTAAAAGTTGATGTTTCTGTCTCAAAGGCAAGAAAAAACTGTGTTCAAACGTTCAGGGAAATTTATAATAAAAATATTATTTACTAGTGGCAGAAAAATTTAAACGCAAAAATATACAATTGAGCTGTATACAAAGTTCCCAATGCAAGCTAAATGGGGAAAACATTAGCCCTACACGTTTCCAGTGAAAGTTAAAGTTTCTGTCACAAAAACATGGGAAAAGTTTTTTTAAACATTTAGCTGAAATAAGATTTAAACTACTATTTACTAATGTTTAAATGAAAATCTACTCAGTTGTATAATGCAAGAAATGAATACTTTTAACATTACCAATCTGAAATTACTATGCTGTATTGTAGGTACCAACACTTCAGTAGTCACATTGCCAGAACCACTTCCTGAGTCCGTAATAAATTCTTTTTCTCCGTGTTTCAGATATTGATAAAACTCTTTGAATACGTCCAATGTATTTGTCCTTGAAATATATGATGCCTCATTGTGAAGTTTTGCGTTTTGGAACATCTTGAACAGGCGTGTTAATTTAGTAGGAATAGTTCAGCAAACACATAGTATCCTGAAAAAGTGTGTATTAAAAAGTTAGAATTAAACATCAGTTACAAGGAATTACAATTTGACATCTCTGAGGAAATTAAATCAAATTTTATTACCATGTAAATGTGAGTAATAATATTAAATACATTTTCATTTTTATTTTCGAACAGCTTAGAATTTAGTCCTAATATCTCGCTAATTTCCATGTTTTCAATACAAGAACCATTGCGTTTGAGCTCTAATCACATATAAACTAAAATGTACATGTATTTGTATAAACATTTTACTTTTGCTTTTTATAATTTAAAAAAATCAAATTTGATCACCTTTTTATTTTATTAAATTTGATTTACAGACTGAATGTAAAAAGGGGTATTTAAGGGTATTTTAAAATCATTACTTTTTATTTGGTGCATGTTTAATATAACCGAACATACTCGGCAATTACATAATTCTCTGACTACTATGTTGGTTGGGCCTCGTTTGCTCAAGTCCCCCCTTCCTATTAGTTCCACATAGAGCTGCAGACTTGTCTGCCGACCTTTCCTTTTTTTGTAGAGCACACACACTCTTATTCTCTCAGTGTTGCTCTGTGCCCTACTATAATATTCATAGGCACATGTGGACCCATGGTGGTCTAATCCCCAGATGAAACATTTCACAGTATTTTTCAAGTCTAGTATGTGAGTCATTCAGCATACTATCCACCTTATTAAAAATAATTTTGTATCACAATTTGCTTTTCAACTTATATTTTTTTACTGTTATTATTTTGTATATTTTTAAAAATTTTTGTCGTAACTTCTTAAATAAATAAATTCATTAGTTTGCAACGGTATCCTTATTTTTTTATTGTTTTTCTTATTAAATGAATATTTTTGAGGTGAAAAATCTGTAGTCTTCTTTAGACATTTGTTGGACAATCAATTTTTGTTTTGTCACCCTGACTCCTTTTTTCGTGGGGAGAACTGTAGCGTTATTCAAATCCTACGCGCCGTTAAACACCGACCTTCTGAGACGATCTTTTGTGAATTCTGGGAAAGTCTAATTGTGTAGTCGAGAGCGTCGATTGCCTCTTTCTCAATACATATAAGAACTGTCTCCAGCCACACTGAAAAAGCTGATTATAATACTGAACGTTGACGAACTGGCCTAGAGACTGTTCATCTCCATTCAAGAGGCACATCATATTTTTAGTTTAGTTAACATATCAATGATTTAATAACAAAAGTGCATCGTATCGAATAGTTTTAGATAATTCTGTCAACAGTTAACTTGTTCATCAAGTAAACATGTCGAAATCGTTCGCTCTCAAAACCCAGGTAATCACAAAGAAACATTTATTAACAACGCAGTTCTCTGTATTTCATTCTTTAAGTTCATAATTCATATTTTAATCATGTAACAATTAATAACTAGCTGACCCGTGCGAAGCATTCGCATTATAACTTACTTAAATCCCACTTAATTAAAGTACACACCGTATATTTAGTATAGTTCGTATTTAGTGCGTCAATGTAAATAGCAATGCAGTGGCGTAACGATAGCTCTCCAGCTGGGTTTTGTTATCATCAGTGTTGCCAACGCAAGGAAAATATCCCTACAACTAACTTGATCTCACATCACTGTTACTTTCGGATTTTTTATTTCTTTTTTTTATTCTGTCGTATAATTGCATTTTGTATATTTTTCCGGTGTAGCGGTTAAGGAAAGCTTTAAAATGATGCCTCATTCATGTAATTTGATGATGTATTAAGGCAGTTATGGCGTACCGACAAAAATATGGCCTTGAGAAATAATATATGTGATATTCAATATTCAGCAATGTAATAACTATTTAAAATCAAAATTAAAAATCATAATGTTTCTGTTTAAAATTATAAATTTAATAAAATTAGCTTTAACATTGATCGTGCTAGTGTAAAGTATTAACCTAGTCAGGGACGTTGCTACAACAAATTATTGGGGGGGGGGTCTAAAATTTTCCAACTTTTGTGTGGTAGTTCCAAACGCTCAAAAGGAGGCTCTGGGTTATGTTGAGTGGAATAAATCCTATTGGAGATGGGCCCTGAAATCTCATCACCGGATTTTTTTAATGGACCTCTAAGTAGGGTTTTTAACACTGCAGGTGCTTTATTGAGTACTTTAATAGTTTTTAATATTTTAAAATAATTTTAACATGTTCATAACATTATTGAAAAACTTTCTTCATATTTTCCCCAATATTTACCGCAAACTTAAAAATTTCCCCATTTTGGGAAAACCCCAATCTGGCGACACTGGTCTGGCAACCTGGAGCAGTGCATGGCATGTCAGTGACAGACAGTGTTGCCACAATAACAAGGGTTGGAACGAAATTTCCCAGAACATCATTTAAAAGAAAACAAAGTATTATTTATTTTTTACAGGAATATTTGGATTTTCCCAACATTTTTGGATTAGAAATTATAACTTGATTGTTATTTGTGAATGTTGGTAATTAACAACAAAACATTTGGAAACCCAAACTTAAATTTGGAGTTTTTGTGGGATTTCGTGCCATTTGATCCAAAAATCTAAATTAAAACTTTTTCAAAATCTCAACCCAACTTTTTGGATTTTAATATTATTGGGGGGAGGGACGACGTCCTTGAACCTAGTCTAAACTAGGTTTAGTAAAAATGTTTGAAATTGTTCTCTGTCTATCCTAAAGCTCTATTAGTCTAGTATGTTTTGTTAAACTCATTTTTCTTTCTAAATTTAATGTAATTAAATTAATATGTCTGCAATTTAGCTTACATTGGAAAAAATTAACAGCTTTGTAGTAATGGAGAACAAATCATGTTTAACTTGGTTTTGACTTGTATAAACTGCGTTTCGTCTGAACTTGAACTTGACCTTTTCAATTGAAAAAGGATTATAAGTGTAAACCGTACTAAACCAAATTCTGTAATTGTATTTGATATTATACTGATTTATTCTTGTCCAACGATTTATCTACAAAATTAGTTCCGACCTGTGGTCTTAAGCGCACAATTAAATTTTTTTTTTACGAAAATGTGGAATTTATGTTGCCCATAACAAACAATAAAATTTTTGTTACCAAAACTTTTGGTTTCATTTCGTGTTATAATGCAGAATTATTCACAATAAGGTTGCATATTCATTGTTATCATTATTTGAATAAAATATGCTTAAATTTATACAATAGGTTATATTGTATTGAATTAAATACACAACATAAAACAAACATATTTATTTCACTTAACACTTTTAATAAATGCTTTTTCTAAAAGGAAACGAAAATTAAATTGTTGCAGTATTAACTAATAACTTTGAAAATGAGATTTGATATTGCAGAAAAAGCCGTTACTTGTGTTATTCCTTTTGTGAAATACATTACTTAAACTTAACGCTTGAGTATATTCAATCTCGCAGCCAGCAGCCATTAAAATAAATAACATGCTTATCTAAAAATGCGTAATACTCATATGTTATGTCAAGGTTAGATATTTTACTATTTTCAACTATGAATTAATTTCTAGTTATGAAATATCCATCCAAATTTAACATCAATCTAATTAATTTTGGTTCGTTATTTAGATGTCTGCAGAACGACTCCTCTCTCAAAACAATTACATGGCACAAAAATAAAATAAAATTTACTTACCCTGAATCAGTTTTCAATGTAAAATACAACTTATTAGAAAAACATAATGACTAAATAAATGAAAGCTGTATCAAAACTAATGTAGTTTATAAAGTGTTATTATGTTTAATACTTGCTGGCCTTGCTATTATAATTAACTATGCCTAGTAATTGCTAGGTTATAACTAATTATAATTTGAAATTATTTTGTGTTATATATTTATGTAATTTCTTTTACGTCAACAAAATGTTATGTAAATGAATACATTCCCTGCAAAAAGTTAGTATCTCTCAGAAATTGCTTAAATTATAATTTAGAGGTGTTATAGGAAATTCCTTACACGGATGAGGATTAGTATTTAAAACTATTTAAATTCATACATTTTATTAAAAGTTGATTTGAAATATTCATTATTTTTCTTACAAACCTTGAAACTAGACAGTAAATGCGCAAAGTCCACGTTATTTTACTTAGCAGTTCAATTTATATAAAACAGGATCTACTACTCGATATGATGCTGGTGTCAGCATCACTTTTAAAAAAAGCAATTACAATTTTCTTTTAAAGCCACTTCTTCAAATCCTAAACTTAAGCATTGAGTCGGATGAGTTTCCAGAGGCATTTAAACTGGCGAAGGTTGTTCCTCTATACAAGGCGGATTTGGGTAATTTTCGTCGTACATCGATGCTGAGCGTGTTTTCTAAATTGGCTGAAAAAAATTAATACATCAATTAGTGTCATACTTAAATGTTAAAAATCTTTTGTCTGGGTGCCAGTATGGATTTAGAAGGGACATCAATATTTCAAATGCTTTATTCGATTTAAATAAAAATACTAACTAAGGAATCAACGGGAATAAGAAAAGTGCAGTATAGTTTTCTTGGATGTAGCCAGGGGAACACGTTAGGACCATTCTGTTTTTAATGTACCGTAAAACGGGGTGAATAGGAACGGTGGGGTGAATCGGGACGAAACTTCATTTTACTACGTATAAAATGCCCAACAACATATACGAGGGAATATTGTCATTTTAAGTTTACCATAGGTTGGCTAAACAACCAAATAGTTGGGAAATGAAGTTTTGTGCCGTTGGCATCACTGCCAGTGTGTCAGCTAAAATTGAAAGTAACAAAAAAAAACTCAACGAATTTGAAGGCCTCCAAAACTTTGGATGTAAGTACAAACCTAATACAAATATAGGCTTAAGATTAGTATTTTTTTATTATATAGGTCCTCTTAGAAGAGTTAGGCATAAAATACTATACTTTTTTTAAAAACTATTTATGTGATTTGATGATAAGTGATATGATGTCATACTTTTGAGATTAGCGGGGTGATTCGGAACACCAGATGTTGCCGTTCCGATTCACCCCGACATATTTTATCATCCATAGAGGAATGAGTTTTTAGGTTGTGTGTATAATATACACTGTACTAACTGTATATTTCAAATATTGTGTTTGTTACAGGTTATGCTGAAGCAAGATCACTCAAAATCAAGATGCCACGGAAATATATTAGTGTTGCTGTAAAAAAGCAAAAAAACATTGATCCGGTATATAAATAATTTGTCTAAAATAAATATTGATGGGAACTTTTACCTATTTGCGGACGATAAGGTAATTTTATTCGAGGGTAATAGTTGGGAAGAAGTACAAAGGAAGATAGTAAAGGATTTATCGATTATGAAAAAATGGTTCAATCAAAATGTTTTAACTCTTAACATATAAAAAAAGTTCCTTTCTGTAGCCTTACGTCCAATAGCCTAAACTTGTTGAACTTACCGTCCAATAGTGGCTGTTCTTATGAAAATATTAAATTACATTCGTGTAGGAATAATTACTTAAGGCGACTGCAGTAACATTGATGTAGTTGACCTTATGAATATTTGTAAACTTGTTGAACTTACCGTCCAATAGTGGCTGTTCTTATGAAAATATTAAATTACATTCGTGTAGGAATAATTACTTAAGGCGACTGCAGTAACATTGATGTAGTTGACCTTATGAATATTTGTAAACTTGTTGAACTTACTGTCCAATAATCTAATTTTAAACGTCCAACGATGGCCGTTTCGGCTATTCAGCCATTCTCAAGTTAAGGACCATTGTCCTTTGTCATTAGTAAAAATATAAACACATAGTACACTTAAAACACTTATACACACGAGTTCACAGTTACAAATTACACACTCCCACATGTTCATGTCCATGTGGTTAGTCCTCTGTCCACGGCTATACTGTCGGTGTTACGTTTGAGCATAGTTCTTGAGAAGTACAAATACCAACAATAAATTCAAACAAGTTCAACAAGTTTACTTTATAAACAATTGTCGGTATGGCGGACATAAACAATAATAAAATAGTGCACATGTTGACTACTTTAGTCATAACATTAGAAAGTGAATCAGTGTTTTTAGAAATTTGAATGATATATTATATTTTGGTGAAATAAAACAGTTGTACTTTGCATTTTGCCAATCTTTGCTTTTGGGGGGATGATCCTGAAATTTCATATTGGTCTCCTAAGATGTCATCCAAAGAGCTGTTATGAAGACGGCGCTGCGTAAACCAAAACGACATCCATCTGATGAGCTGTAAAGAAGTTTTAACGTAATTAAATTCTTCTAACTTTTGTACATAAATATTTAAATACCAATTTTCGATCTCGAATCATTCGAATTTTACATGACATTTTTAAGCAGTCCGTAAAAGAACTGATTGGCTTTATAGATCTGTATCCACAACTAATTCATATTACGTTCCACAGATAATTTTCCGTAATATTCCAAAAAAGAGAGACTATTTCAAAATTATGAAGTCAAAGCCTATACAAAGAAAGTTTCTTTATGGTTGGGGGAAGTAGGGAGGAATTATTGTGGGTGCGTCATTTCTTAGGAGTGAGTATAAAGGTATGTTTATATGTCGGTCTATTTATTTTTTGATTTATTGTCTCGCTTCTACTTCTTCTGATCCTTTGTAAGGGTATTTTTGTGTGGGCACAGTAATGAAGTTGTTGTTCTAGTGCAGATCTTATTATAATTGTTTGTACATTTTTAAATTGTGTTTTTGCTGTTTTTCTATCTTTTTTCTCCATACTAGTTATTATTGTAAAGTTATGTTGCCTCGTGTCTATGTGGGCACTAATTTATAGACGTATATTTATATTAATTACTTTTATAATTATATTTTTGGAATAAATAAATATAATGTATCGTTGATGATAAGTTACAGTGAGTATTAAAGAATGTGTATGTCATTATAACTCGAAAATAACTAGCAAGGCCAACATGGTAATTAGTGTCAACAGGTGTTCCATCAATCAAATCCGGAAACATGTTCTGGCTTAACACACTTACAAAACACATAATCAATTAAAAGTATAAAAGAAATTAAAATATGTTTATCACATTTTATTATCAAAATTTATTGAAAGTTTGTTATACAGTTATTTCCTTACGCCAAGTAGTGTATAATTTGACGACTGGTTTGGTTTGATTCTATGGATATAGCCTAAGTTTAACCAAAAACCAATTCAATTTTTAAATGGCGCTGATTATTACTCAAATACATATTTTACTTCAATTTTATATTTAAGATATTACCAACACAAATACAACATGTTTGTGTTGTATGAACAAAAAAGGTCTCTAAATGTGTTTTTAATTAATTTTATTAGTTTCACCAGTATTTAGCTCAATAAACAAACTGAATACGTTTCATCAAGTAATTTAATTTGAAACGTTTGTTGATTCGATTGTATGAAGTTCTATGAAGTTTCTGCTGGCTTCTTTCAAACTGAATTTTTCTTAACGATCTGTACTCTAAATTCACAGAGTACTAAGACAAGTCCAACTTGTATGTCCAAAACTTATAATCCAGTAATAATCTAATGCATAATATCCGGACATACACCTACACAGAGTAATAAGAAATAACCTCCATGCATTATTTAGTCAGGTAAAACATCATATTAATAGCTGTATAAGAAATTTAGAGGAAAACAAAAAGATCAAATAGTACACAGTTTTGACAAACATTGGTTTAAGCCTCAAACAGTATTTTAATTTTACCAACGATAATACTTGGTAGTTTATGCTATTGTTGGCTTTTTCAAAACATTTACTGCTAAAGTTAGGGTTCCACAGACTGCGGAATTTTTTTCGTGTGGTACGGTGAGAAATTTTTCATTTGCAGATTCCGCCGCTTAAAATCCGGAGAGGTGGTTCCTGAGACATAATGGCATACATACAGTAGCTGGGGATGCGTACGTGAGTACTGTTCTGATGTATGTTTTGTACATGGACAACCTGATACGAAGTACAACCTGGACAATGATATTGCCCTAAAGCTATGGTTCCACAGGCTCTGGAATTAACGGCGTGCGGTGCGAAATTTTCCGCTGCCGAGATTCCGCCGCGTAAAATCCGGAAAGGTGGTTCCTCTGACTGCGTAAATGACGTTGCGAAAATTCAGTTGTGTCCAAACTAGTGACGAGTATGGATAGGAAGAGCCCTCGTGGCTTTCATGTTTTATGATCATATTGATCATGATGTTTGGTAGACAACGAACCGAAATTTAATCACTACTTCCGTATATCGAAAGACCAATTTTTATTTTTGGTTAATGCCGTACAAAAATTTCTCCAATTGCATTCGAAACTGAGGCTTTTTAACGTTGTTTTTATAGTCCGAGTCACTTCCAAAAAACTGCATGGCCTGATACCGACTCAATAATTTCCAACTCTTTGGTCATCAACACTTCTTCTTGTTGCACTAGACATAATATAGAGACCACATGTTTTGGGAAGCCCTCCACCACCCCTGATGATCAAGTCCTGGACTTATTTCATCTGGCCTTCGTATTATACTTTACTCTCTAAAACTTCTTATTCCCTTTTATTTCCTTTCCAGACACTCTCGGTGTCCTGTTGCCGTATTCTTCCAAACAAGTGTCCCCTCATCCCATTACAGAAATCATCGGGCTTCCAACTCATCCGTCTTTTCCGTGTGCTATTCTCTTTCCTCTTTTCATTTCCTGCTTTCTTTTCCCTTTCCTACTGTCTTGCATGCTTCTTTGAAAATTATAAAACTCTCTTTATTCTCCACCATTGCCCTTCTAACTTATTCTACTCCAATCTCCTCACATTTCACCTCCAACTTCCTCCTCGCTTCCTTATACTTAATGCGTTTATATATTGCATGATATGCAGTCTCCACTTCTCCGTAGTGCTCACAATTTTCCGACTCTACTAAGCTAAACTTATTTAGATTAAATCTAAAGTTTCCATGGCCTGAGAATACTTGTGTGGTATAATGGTCCAATTGTATCCACTGGTTCTTCATTCTATCTTCTACTCTTTCCCAGTACAGCCTGGTCTCTTCTCTCTTTTCTTCACTCTCCCATCGATCTTGCCAAACCTCCATAACTTCTCTCCATCTATCTCTTTTCGCTTCCTCGTGTAATTTCATTTTCATCATAATTATCAGGTCTATTGGCATCACCCTTGCGATAACCGGCAGAGCCACTGTGGATATTGTTCTATACCCCTTTATTACCTTTAGCAGCGCTGTTCTTTGCACCCTGAGATCCACATCCACACTATTTTTCCTTCTCAGCAACTCATTGCCCCAAGCCTCACATCTACGTTATATCGGCACCACAATTCCCTTATAAAGTGTTGTCATAGCCTTCATATAGAGACCAGTACGATTTGTCTGCAATTTGGAACCGAAGAACCCAAGGTGTCTAGAGCTACGAGATAAGCTCGATCTCCAGATTTTACGGACAACGAGATTGAGGCTGATGACGTCGCGCAGTGCACGGCCATATTGTTTAATTCTAGCTTTCACTATTTTTACAAGTTTTTTTGGTCAGAAAAAATTCCCGCGGGAAAAATGTATGTAAAAGGTCAAATTTTAATAATATGTGGGTTTTATTTGCCTAGGACCACTAGTTGTTATCGATAAAATAGATTATTACTCAAATGTTCTACATCGGCGCCGGCTCTGACTCCGAGCGTGGTGAGAGATCCACTTTCTTATATTTCTACAATATATATAGAAGTATTGCATACTTGTAAATAGAAATGACTGCTCTACAATTATTGGACAGTCAATTTTGGATTAAGAGAGTGACCAGAATACAATAGCAGACATTAATTGACCGAGCGAAGCGAGGTCTCCGTTTTAGCTCGACCATTCCGCATTTCGTTTGTGTGTCTCACGATTACGGCCAAACGCCTTGACCGATTTTGATGATTTTTGCGTGAATGTTCCTTATTCCTAGGCCAAGCGAAGTGTATATACGGGTTTTTCAATTTTTAATTTTTAACCCCTTAAATATAATAAAAATGGCGGCCGGACCGTTTCTCTCAGTGTAAGATTTTTTCCAAATCCAGTTTGTGGCTTAACCGTAAGTCAAATTTAAAAACTAATAGCATTTTGCGATTAGCAAATTTGATTTTCAACAAAATTTTATTCTTGATTTTTTCCGTATCTCGAACAGTAAGTACACAAAATGGCCGTAAACTTCAAATTTGTTAAAAATCGTCCAAGTGTTTTGTATTTTAACCATGTGTTGATACGTTTGTTCTAAACCAATTCAAAAGTGTTACATAGCTTTTTTGTAGATAAAAGTTCAAAGAATTCATAAATGCCAGTAAAAAAGTGATTAAAGTAAAATTAACAATGTTATTAGCTCAAGAACAAGCATGTTCAGTAACGAAAGGAAAAAGTTCCACTTTAGGCCTACATAAAAAGTAGTCAACATTTTTTGTATTTTTTTCATAAATATAAAAAAGACTCGTAATTTAGTTCTAAATAAAATTATATTCACATATTGATCAATTTGAAATATATTATTTTGAAAACACCAGTTTTTATGTTCCTACTACAAGACTGCTAACAAAACTAGGCCTGCTTTGTATAGTAATTTAGGAATATATCCTATGCCAAAAATTACATATTATTATAAGAAAGTTTAAAGAATAAATCAAAGAATTAAACTGTATACTTGTAAATTATTATTTTATAAATGTATTTGACTAAGAATTACTTAAATTACAAAATGAGATGAAACAAATGAAACCTCGCGGTGATATTGGACATACAAAAAATGATCGTTGGACGGAGTGGGAAATGTTGGTACATGAGTTGAGATCACTATCATGACGTTTTAACATCGTTTGTTTTCATTATTTCTAATATTAGAATATGATATGGAACTGTAAATAAATTGTTAAGTTTTAGTTATTTAAGTATGTAAATATTTAATTTTATGTTTTCCTTCAATAAAGCAATATTTTTAGCTACCTTACGCATTATAAACGTAAATAAAACACAATGCCCCCTAAAAGAAAATCTTTAGCAGTTAAAGCTCAAGAAAAGGAAAACACCGAGAACTAGAAACCCCGGAATCGTGGGAATTGCAAAATAATGTTTCACTGGCTAAACGTTCTGCTTACTTCCTTACTGGCACACTAAGCCCAAAACCACATTTGTTAGTTCAACGAGCGAGTTCTACTGTTCACAGAACTACTAGTGTTCAGGGAGTCGAAAATCAACGTTGTAGTACACTGGAGGGGGAAAAAATTACGCCACTTGTTAGTAATACGTATAACTAACTTAAAATGTTGTACTGTATTTATTGAATTAAGTATATATTTGTTTAAGCTAAATTATTTGAATTTTGAAGTTCACTCTACTAACATTACTTTGTTGTAATTACATTGCAGCAAAGAACCCCCAAAATGTAAATTTTAATTAATTTATGCCATTATTGTGTAGCATTTTTAGACTTTGGTTGCAAAAATAATACAGTAATCATTATACAATACTTAGATATAGTTGAACAAACAAATCATAGCAAAGAATTATTTAGGAAGTTTGTGTATAAAATATATTTTATTGGATAAATCATTGTCAATTATTTAATATAACATTTTACGTTTTTTCTTTGCTTTTATTTTATTTTCTGATATTGACGTATTTACAGTACAGATAAGGTATGTAAATAATTTCAGTTTGGGTGGCGAAGAAATTTTTGAAGAAATATGATTTTCTAGGAGAATACACTCGCAAGACTTGAGACGACCCTAACTC
>JAGFPH010003633.1:122550-134230 GCA_018207615.1 Philaenus spumarius | reverse complement strand
AGTATTGCTTCCGATTCCCTATTTAATCGTTTTGTAAGATTGGTACAAATATATCTGCTATTTGTTCCACATTCGACTGTCAGTATGAGTATTATGGGAGTTTCACTAACTACTACCTATTCCAAGTGTGTTTGCAAACAAAATCTATATGATATCTTGTTTGGCATGCGGTGTCTTCAAACCATCAGACGACGAAATTTCAATTTGGTGGGATAATCTGGCGTTGACGGAAGTGTTTCTTGTGCATAACGAACTGTGTTAAATAAGTTAAATTATTGTTATACGCTAAAAGAATACTGTATCAAAACATCACATATAAAATATACCGGGTGTTCGGAAAGTCTATAAACGGTTTAATATTTCGTATATAAAGAAAATTTGAAGGTAGATGTGATTGAGGAACCTACCAATGAATACAGAATACTATACCCTGTGCTTCTTATAGTATTCTGTATTCATTGAACCTACTCTATGTAAAAATACTATTTTATTAAGATTTCAAAAAATTTATCCGCCATCTTGGATCCGTTATCTTGAATGTAACTTTGTTTTTTTTTTTTTATAATGGGAAGGTGGTCATGTGATAAATCTTTCGATGTAGAATTTTAAAATAAAACCAACAGTGAAATTTGCACATCCATATCTTTAACCTATTAAAAATGGCTGCCAAAAAACAACGAAATCGTGTTTTACAATTTTGCCCAATTTTCCTGTGACCACCTTCTCATTTAAAAAAAAAACAAAGTTACATTCAAAATGGTGGATACAAGATGGCGGATACATTTTTTAAAATCTTATAAAATAGTATTTTTACATAGTGTAGGTTCCTCAAAATTTTCCTTATATACGAAATATTAAACCGTTTCCAAACTTTCCGAACACCCGGTATTTTTAAACTGTATTTAAATTGAATTAAAGCATAATGTTATAAATAGTCAATAATAACTAGGAAAATAACTCAACTAAAAATAAATAATAAAGTGCGTATAAACAGAATTGTCTAAACAGCAGGCCAGAAGCGGGTCACTGATTTTACAGGGGCTAATAGAGCAGTCACTGCCACATGACTTTTCGCTGCTTACGGGCTTTCTGTACTGACAGGTGAATGTGGAACCAAGAATAGTAGACGCTCTTCTTTGTTCTTATCTCGAATTGAGGGAGGCATCATGGAGATAAAAAGGGCCCTTTGTCTAAATCCGTTTAGTCAAATCAGACCATTTATGCAAATACACGTTTTCAACTATCTTGTGTACATCTGTACAAGTGAATAGATCTCCTCCAGATTTCCCCAGAGAGAAATGTTAATCCACGAATCAGGCTGCGAACCTGTTGCTTTTAGTGTGTCTAAATTTGTTCGAGACATCATTAAATGATGCCTGAGACGAACGAAAGCAATAGTATTTTCAATGTCTTAACTTCATGGAATAATGTGTAGGTATTTCTCTTTCCAGTCGCAGACTGTTTATGTGGTAAGCTGACCACGCCCTTCTAGGATGTGATAAATTGTCGAACAAGTAATCTACAACAGGATCAACAAAATGTGTAAACTACTCGATTTCCACCATACCTGTTCTTTTAAGCATCGCGCACACTGATCATACACAGCACAACCCTGCACGGCCGTGCAACAACCTGCATCAATCAGCAAACCAACAGACCTCTGACAACTTGTCAACCGCTAACCAGCACCAGCAGTTTATTTCCTGGTCTGCGCGCCATCTCCCCACCAAATAATACGTTTTTTGTGACTGAAAACACACCTGGCCCTGGCAAATAGCCATATACTGACTGTCGTCTACTGAGCCGAACTTTGCCGAGAGCCGACGAAGGGACCCGAAAGCCTTTATCTGCTGGACGCTGCACGAAGAGGTAGCGCGCACTGAGCGGCACAGCAAGTTCCGAAATCTCCTGCTGCAGCTGTTGCTGGTTCGTGCTTTTGCAAGGCTAGTGGGCGCTAGTATATTGAAATACATGGGAACAATCAGATTTCGGTTTTTGCAGGGCATGAAATGGTTGTGCAGGACAAATGAGCGCGATGCTTTAAGAAACATTCAACAAAAACGTAAATTTTGAAACGAATGAGCTCAACCCCAGTGCATAAACCCTGCTTTGTCAAACCTCCTATAATAATTACAGTGATTTTCATATCACTGGACCAATGTTATTCATGTTTAAAATGGTCCTCCTTGTCCTCTTTCTTAAAGATCAATAAACTCAAGTAATTTGCATTATTTACTAATCCACGTTCATGGCCAATACAAGATAGGTTTCAACAGAACTTTAAATTTGTTTTGGTGTCTGGTAAAATATTTGCAGAACTTAACTTGTAACAGAATCTATTTTATTACACAGCCTTCTCCTTTTTCCCGTTTTCCTCGTACAAAATTTCACAAAAATAGCACAAAACAATTAGTGTTCAAAACGGTTAAATTAAATACTTCATAAGTAGTCAATTAAAACCTCATAAAATTCGTAGTCCGGTATTAACATGAAATAAAAGTGCCACAGAGGGAACAACAAAGGCAGTTAGTCTGTTTCAATAAAGTTAATCCCCGTTTTATCCTTGTACAGCTAGCACTGATGTGGATTTTTTGCGAACTAATTGCGACTAAAAGCATTGTCCGTTGTAAACACAGATCAAACGCGCTATAGAGGGACAAAAAGGAGGATTAAACATTCGGATGAAATTAATCCCTGTTCAGTACAGATTAAAAAAATCTTCGTACGGCCTGTATGCTTTCATCGAAATATAATTTGTTCATTTATAATAGATTCACATTTTAATTAAACTTGGACTGCATGCTTCGCACGCGAATCCATTTCATCCTCCTCATATATATTTTATTTGGTGACTTATTTTATTTTGGTGGCTTTGTCCTGACAGAATCAACATGGAGCAGAAACTACTTAAGATACAAATATGAAAATTTGAAGTTTTATTCTTATGGAGTCATAGACGCATATTAAGAAAGGAATTTGCCAAAATTTGTATTTTAAAGCGTAAAAGTATTGACATTTCGGGGGTTCACTCCCAGCCCTAAATCAGATAAAACAGCTGTTGATCAGAAGCTAGCAACACATGATTGTTTACATTTCATACCATAGCAACCAGCTTAGTAAATTTAGAATCAGTTTATTATTTTTCACAACCAACAAAATTTTTTAGGATAGATAAACTAAAATGAAACACAAACTAAAATAAACGATAAGTGCTTACTGTATTATAATTCAACTGGAAATTGAACTGTACGTACTTGTATAAATAAAACAGCTGATTTTGATTTTTTTTAAAAACTTAACATAATTTTAGGTTAGACCTACAATAAACCAAAACACGTTTACTTGCAACCAATTTGGCAAATTTATAATCAGTTAATTATTCATCACAACTATCAGTTTTAAATTAGGTAAAAGTAAACAAAAGGCTTACTGTATTATAAGTCAAACATCTAGTGTTACATATTACTATATTGTTTCCTTTCTAGTTGGTAATATCAAGATTTCTTTAGAAATGTTGATTATTGATTATTTAAATATTAATAGTGAAATTACAACGCATGCGTAATTCTAACAATTGGAGATGGCAGTGTATTTCGATAGTTGTGCTCAGTCGTCATTTGCGTAAACATATCAGAGTATACAATAATCTGTTTACATTGGCTTCGCCTGGGCGG
Organism: Philaenus spumarius; assembly: GCA_018207615.1. Classification (NCBI taxonomy): domain Eukaryota; kingdom Metazoa; phylum Arthropoda; class Insecta; order Hemiptera; family Aphrophoridae; genus Philaenus; species Philaenus spumarius. Next base: position 130,556 of record JAGFPH010003633.1, on the reverse strand, counting down.
AGCCCCTAGTTTAAAAATAAAACAATTAGTCCATTCCAAACGATTCAAAGGCCTATATTTTCTTTTAATTAGTTTGTTAAGTTCAGCATTTGAATTACCAATTTGAAACAATATGCTTTACATTTATTGACCGAGCGTAAGCGAGGTCTCCGTTTTAACTCGACCGTTCGGCACTTCGTCTGTGTGTCTGTATCTCTGTGTGTCTGTCTCACGATTACGGCCAAACGCCTTGACCGTTTTTGATGATTTTTTGCATGAATGTTCCTTATTCCTAGGCCGAGCCATGTATATAGGCCTATAAGGTTTTCTCCATTTTTCATTTTTAACCCATTAAATAAAATAAAAATGGCGGCCGCACCGTTTCTCTCAGTGTAAGCTTTTTTCCAAAGCCAGTTTGTGGCTTAACCGTAAGTCGAATTTAAAAACTAATGACATTTTGCTTGTAAACAATTTGATTTTCGGATTCCTTATTTTTTTCCGTATCTCTAACGGTAAGCTCACAAAATGGCCGTAAACTTCAAATTTGTTAAAAATCGTCCAAGTTTTTGTATTTCAACCATGTTTTTATACGTTTTTTCTAAACCACTTCAAAAGTGTTCCATAGCTTTTTTGTAGATAAAGGTTTAAAGAATTCATATATGCCAGTAAAAAAAATTATTGAAGTAAAATTAAGAAAGTTATTAGCTCAAGAAACAATCACGTTCATTAACGAAAGGAAAATGTTTAACTTTAGACCTACATAAAAACTAGTAAAAATTATTGTAATTTTTTCATAAATGTAAAAAAGTTTCGTAATTTAGTTCTAAATAGAATTGTATACAAATATTTATCAATTTCAAATTTCTTATTTTGAAAACACCAGTTTTTATGTTCCTACTACAAGACTACGAACAAAACTAGGCCTGTTTTGAATAGTAATTTAGGAATATATCATTTGCCCAAAAATGACATATTATTATAAGAAAGTGTAGAGGATAAATCAAAGAATTGAACTGTATACCTGTAAATTATCATTGTAAATTTCATAAAAGTATTTGACTTAGCTTTACTTGAATTACAAAATGAGATGAAACAAATGGAACCTCGCGGCGATAAAGGAAGTGTTGGTACATGTAATGGGTTGAGATCACTATCACGACGTTTTAACATCGTTTGTTTTTATTATTTCTAATATTGGAATATGATATGGAACTTAAGTTAACTTATGATACATTGTTAAGTTTGAGTTATTTAAGTATGTAAATATTTAATTGTATGTTGTCCGATATGTTGTATAACGCGATATTTTTAGCTATCTTACGCATTATTAACCTAAATAAAACACAATGCCTCCAAAAGAAAATCTTTAGCAGTTAAAGCTCAAGAAAAGAAATAAAAACAAGAAGTAGAAATCGCGGGAATTGTAAATAATGTTTCACTGGCTAAACCTTGTGCTTACTCCCTTACTGGCACACTATTTTTAGCCTAAGCTCAACACCACATTTGTTATTTCAACGAGTGAGGTCTACTGTTCACAGAACTACTAGTATACATAATACATTGTCCATTGTATAAAGAGATTGTCCATCGCCTTAACAAAATAATAATTTAGTTCAATACTGTAAAAACGTACAGATTTGTTTATACGTTTTAAAATGATTACTATTTATCTATACTAATATTATAAAGAGGGAAAATTTGTATGTTTGTTTGTATGTAGAGGGTAATCTCTGCAACTACTGAACTGAATGAAAAAATAGTTTTACTAATAAAAAGCTACACTATCCCTGAGCAACATAGGCTATAATTCTTTTTGATTTTTTACATTTTAATTTTAATATTTGTAAATTTAGTCGGAAAAAATCTTAGGTTAGACCTAGACTAGTAAACCAACACACGTGCACTGTATTTACATTTATTACCATAGCAATTGAATACAATAACAGATAAAAGAGCTGTTTGCTCCAATATTTCCATTAACAGTTGATTTTAAACTTTGAAGCAATTGTTTGTATTTCTAACTTTTAAGTTAAGTTTTTATTAAAGTGTAGAACTGAGCCTTGCTGGTTCTTTTAACCTTTTTAGCGAATTTCCATAGGAAAAATGAGCTATTGCAGTGGCCCTTATGGTGAGACCCAAGGTCGGGAGTAGCAAATGAGCACCGATCATGGTCCCCAGAACACGTTTTAAAAAAATTCATATGTATATATGTGTTCGCACTCTAGCGGCCGCATTTTAAGTCCGATTTGGTCCAAATTTGGTACACGTGTTGGTTGTCTATGTGGCTCGGACGAGTTCGTTAGCCAAAAAAATCCAACAACCGGAAGTACGTTTTTTGACCGGAAGTAACTATTTTTTGAGATTTTTACTACGAGAATGAAATTTGTTTAGAGTTTTTTCTAACAATATGAATGTAGGACGTTATTCTGCGCATTTTGTTTTTTTACACGACCTTATAGCTCGCTTGGTTCCCCCAAAATCGACAAAAACGTAAAATACCATTAAAGTACCCAGTTCAAAGCCAAGTGATGCAAACTCGCGAGGCCACTAGGAGGAAACAAATTCTACTAATATATTGCGTACACACAGACAGCTGTTCAACGCCTTCGTGAGTAGACCTATTTCCCAAATTGTTGGTTGAAATCCTAAAACATAGGCATATAAACTTAATTTTGGAAATTTGCTCAACTCACGTCAGCGGTCCAGCTGCGTGGTCGATTTATTTATAACTGCTGTTATAAAATATACGAAATAATTTGATTTGAACATTTACCATCTTAGCTTTGGGGTTATTATAAATCCTACACCTTTATTATAAAGAAAACACAACTTGTTTATGTGTATAGAAGGTTGGAAAGGGGTAGGGTGCGCAGGAGTTTCCCCTAGGTATAAAATAAAAGGGTAAATACACATAGAGAACCTATTTCTATGGGTATTCTTGTTCCATAGCGACTGTAGGAAGATCTTCAGTGCGGTAAAATCTTTTGACAGACAATTTTAAGACGTATACGACTGATTCTTTGTGCAAACAAATATTTTGTACAATCTAGTCACCACCAGAATCTAAAAAAAAAAAAATTAAACTAGCTCTGTAACAACAAATCACAAAACTGTCAATATTCTATCTCGGTACAGTATTTCGCTATCTCTATCGTTCGAGTAGAGGCTGTGCGTGGATCAGTCCTCACTCTCTGAGCAATAAATTACACCAGTACTCTCTGACGGGAGTGTAATCGCTTTGTTGACGACAAACTTTGCCGGTAACGGCTTATCAATAAACAATAAACGTTATTTATACCCCTGTTGCAAAACCTAACAACTCAATGATTGATTTTGACTGGAAGAAAACTTTACGGACGACTTACTGTGTCAATCGTTTTTCTGTGAGACCAAACTGTTTTCAGAACACAATCATAGAGGCAAGACAAACTTTCAAATTAACACAAGCATACTGAACACATTTGAAGGGAAATATAATTCGACCACGCAGCTGAACCGCTGACGTGAGTTGAGCAAATTCCCAAAATTAAGTTTATAGGCTTATGTTTTAGGGTTTCAACCAACAATTTGGGAAATAGGTCTATTCACCGACGGTGCTGAATAGCTGCAAAATGCTTCGCACGCCATTCCTCATATTGGGGGTATTTTCAATACACAATGCATTGCGTGCTTCGCACGCCAACCCCACGTAGAATCCACTACATGGCTTTGAACCGGGTACTTCTTTGGTAGTTTACGTTTTGATCGATTTTGGGGGGAACCAAGCGAGCTATAAGGTCGCGTAAAAAAACAAAATATACAGAATAACATCCTACATTTATATTTGTAGAAAAAACTCAAAAACAAATTCATTCTCGTAGGAAAAATCTAAAAAAATAGTTACTTCCTGTCAAAAAACGTGCTTCCGATTGTTGTATTTTTTTGGCTAAGAAACTCGTCTGAGCGACGTAGACAACCAACATGTGTACTCAATTTGAACCAAATCGGACTTAAAATGCGGCCCCTAGAGTGCAAAAACATATATACATATATATATATGTATATTTATATGATTTTTAATGACACCCTAAAACGTGTTCTGGGGACCATGATCGGTGCTCATTTGCTACTCCCGACCTTGGGTCATACCATAAGGGCCACCGCAATAGCTCATTATTCCTATGGAAATTCGCTAATAAAATCTATTTCAAAGCAAAACAACATCGTTAGTAAAACAAATCTAATTAAAATATTTCTTTTTCACTTTTAATTATTATTTTGTAATTTTTAGACAATCGAGCTTAATTTTTATTTATTTAACAAACACTAAGCTTCAGTTAAAACGACTCTGCGACCAAATGTTACGCCAAAGAAGAACCACGCTACGGTTCCCTACACGGTCCAAAGTAGAGTATTACGCTGTATTGTTAAAAAAAAAACCTTGAAGTTCTAGCCTAAGGTTATTCTGGATTAAGGATCTGCTGTAGTGGCAGCCATCTTGAATTTGTATCCCGTAAGAACAATGTTAAATTTTAAACTATTTACTTCGTTTATTTTGTATCATAAAATTGTTTGCAAGGTTTCATTTTAACCACAATCACAATACGCGTCCGTTTTGCGTTGCCTATTAGTCCAGTCAATATGTACTAAAAATCGGGGGTCGCTGGACAAAAATCGGAACTTTCTGAAACTTTGGGGTGTTGTTTGTGACCAACCACTAGTGTTAAATCCAAAATATCGCCCTGATTAACCCATTGCAAATTTTAGGGGGGGGGGGCCAAAAAACCGCGATTTTTTGGGACTTTTTTCAGTTTTTGGGCCATAACATTTTTTCCATGCATCCTACGACTTTGACCACGCTATTCACTTTTGTAGATCATTAACTTTACTACAATTTTAACTACTCAAACGTATATTTTAACCCCATAGTTACCGAGATACAGAGGTTCAAAATTGTGCAAAATTTACCAAAATAGCAAAAACGTCAGATAACGATGGTTTCTGCTATGTACCTGGCATTTTAAATAATATTGAATGACATTATGGTTCTTTTATACATAGTCTAATGTTACATGAACCATTCCCTCACACCCCCCGCCCCGGAACCCACCCCTTACCATTCCCCCCTCGAACCACCATCACTAGGAAACCTCGTATATTGCACAGTGGAAAAAGCATTGAAAATCGTGTAATGGAATGTTGGGCAGGATACAACTACCTGCTATTATTGTTTTCTTTGTTGAAGGTCATGCCTACGCTCGAGCAGTTCGTGGACATATTCTTGCTCATTACAGCTTTGGCTCATTTCACTATTGAACGCCTTGAGTTTACTGAAGAGGACTTGGCAGCTCTGGATCGAATAATCAATTTTCCGGACAGATCAAACATTTGGGAGGCACACAATGATCCAGCATTCAAAGCAGTTACTGAGAAATTTGTAGACATGATGAAGATTTTTGAACAGAAAGGCTCTACTGCAGCTCTTTGGATTCAATACTTTCGCATGTGCACACTTATGAAAGACTTCATCAAAGCGGAACGGATGGGTGATTGGACCCTACATCTTCAATCTGTGAAGGAAATGATCCCATATCTTCATGCTGCAGGGTACTTGAACTACGCAAAGAGTGCACATCTCTACTACCAAGACATGATCAGCTTACAAGTCCGAATAGATCCTCAGGAGTATGAAAAATTCACAAAGCACGGGTACTTACTATTTACGGAACTGAAAAATTTTGGTCGGGGATCTGGTCAGACATGACCATTGAGCAGGTTCTCATGAGGGCCATGAAAACTCACGGAGGGCTGACTCGTGGTCGAGGAGTCACTGACTGCGTGCTTGCTCGTTGGACGTTGGGTATGTTGTGCCTGCAGAATGTTTGCGAGCAGATAGACATTTGCTGACGTACGTTCAAGTACTTCAGAACAGCACGTCGAAATTAGGCCTGCACGTGTAAAGAGGGACAACCAGGACATTGGAAAGCTACGTGCATGGTTTACAGAGCATCCACCTTTTCCTGACATCAAAGATATCGTGTCTTTGGTCACAGGTACCATCGGCAGTGAATTAGTAAACTGCCACTCTGCAAGGAACATTGGCATCTGCAACATGAAAAAGATAGTGGGACAATATTTTGGAAACGTAAAGCTGAAAAGAAAAGATAAGGTCATCACTCTGGCCTATGATTCATGTTCGGTGAAAATTGTGGACAAGAAATTCGTAGGCGACCCGCTAACCCTTTTTCAACGAGTTTGTGTCGCCAAACAGACAGACGAGGACCTTAAGGATCTGTTTGCTTACGAATTGGCACCCTTCCCTATGTCTCTTTTCGCTGAGGGTGGAATGCGGAAAGGAACAAAGTCATTGATGTATTCAGCATTCAAGCCAGTTGATACAAAATTAGAAGGTAGGAATGTGCTGTGATAGACGGAGGGTATCTTCTACACAAGGTCGTGTGGAATAAAAGCACTACACATACGTTCAAATCAGTATTCAAGGTGTATGTGGATTACGTTCAAAGAAACTTTGGACGAGATGCCGTTGTTGTCTTTGATGGTTACCCTTCTGAAGACCTTTCCTATCAGAGCACTAAAGCTACGGAACGATCTAGACGTGCACTGATCCATTCGGCAACTAAATTCGTCTTTTCATCATCAACATCAGTGACAGTGGCACAAGAGTCCTTTCTCGCCAACGAACACGAATAAAAGGAACTTGATATCAATGTTGATGGCTGAAATGGAATCAGCTGGGATTGAGGTATAGCAGGCCAAGGAAGATGCTGATTTACTAATCGTCCAAATAGCCATTCACAAGACCAACGATGACTACGACAGCATTGTTATTACCTGCTCGTCTTAATGACTGGACTTGCTTCCTCCCACCATAACATATATTTCCAGAAGAGTGGAAGAGGAAACGCCCCCACGTTGTTGTACTCAAATTCCAGCCGAAAGGTGTTTTATTTTTACATGCCATAAGTGGATGCGACACCACGTCAGCCCCATACGGTATTGGAAAAAAAAGAGTTTGCAGCCTTTTTGAAAAAACACCTGCTTTGAGTACCATATCGGCAGTTTTCAACCAGCCTGATGCCACACGAAAACAGATTTCTGAAGCAGGGGAAATGTTTATGGTGGTCCTGTATAGGGGAACCATGAGCACGGATAACCTTGGCCAGCTGAGGTATAAACTCTTCACAACATCTGTGGCCAAACTGAAGTTCCAGCTCGCCAAATTACCGCCTACCACAGACACTGCCGCATACCATGCGTTCCGAGCGTACCATCAGGTATAAACCTGGATGGGGAACGAAATGTCACCTTTAGCATGGGGATGGTCGCTGACAAGAAGAGGAACACTTCCCATAACCACCACCAGAAATGCTGCACCTAATTCAATATTAAAAATCATATCCTGCAAGTGCACGAAAGGATGTAGTTCAGCTCCGTGCAGCTGCAAAAAAGCCGTTCTGCGTTGTTCGACACTATGCAAAAACTGTTGCGGCAATTCATGTGACAATGCTCCTGAAACCAACCTCCAAAAAGAGGATTCAGAAGGAGAATGTGAAGAGGAGTCCACAACACCCGTGACGGAGGAAGATGCTTATGAAGATATCTGAGGATACTGGTAACTACTATTTACTTATTATATTTTATTATTTATTTAACAATTGAAACAACGTTTAATTAACTTTTTACAACTGTTTATAACGATAGAGGTATTTCTTTTTGAATTTGAGGTGATGATTTTTGAATGGAATGATTTTCAATGTTTTTTTATATTATGTAATATTCGAGGTTTCCTAGTTATGGTGGTTCGAAGGGGGGGAGGGTTGAGGGATGGGTTTTGGGGGCGGGAGGTGTGAAGGAAGGGTTCATGTAACATTAGACTATGTATAAAAGAACCATAATATCAAAGAATACAATAATAGCAGGTAGTTGTATTCCATTACAACACGATTTTCAATGCTATTTCTACTATGCAATATGCAAGGTTTCCTAGTGATGGTGGTTTGAGGGGAGGAAGGGTCGGGGGGGGGGGG
>JAGFPH010003633.1:46980-87399 GCA_018207615.1 Philaenus spumarius | reverse complement strand
GTGAACATTTAGTAACAACCCCTATAACTGTAAATATTAATTTAATACCGCCAAGGAACGTGAATTTTGGTACACATATTGCTCATAGGCGCTAGAGGCCACACTAAGATAGGATTTTAAAATATTTAGCCTTTCAGGGTTGAAACATCCCCTAAAACAATAAATGTTGTTTTTTACTTTCCTTAAAGCTGAAATTTTATTTATTTACACATTTATTTCTTACAAAACACATATATAAAGTAAATGAGTTTTACATTTTGTTACGTACTGCTAGAGGTGAAAATGAGATATCAACCCCTAAAAATAATAAATATTTATTTTATTTTTATACTTTCCTTGAAGCTAGAGAGCTGAAATTTTGTACATTTATTTCTTACAAGATACATATAAAAAATAAACCAGTTTTACATTTTGTTACGTGCTGCTAATGATTGAAAAAGTAATAACAACCCCTAAAATAATTGATATTATTTCCTTAAAGCTAGAGATCTGAAATTTGGCACTTATAATTTTATGAAAATATTTTGAACGTAAGCTGATCAAAACTAACCCGATCTATGCATTTGCATATTAAAGACGTATCTGGGTGATCTGTAAACATTTAGCTAAGACTGTGATTTACCAGTCTGTAGATTTAGTGGTTGAAAAAGAACACGCTCTTCACTCTGAATTTTAAATTTGTTTATTGATTTAATTTATTTAACACACATACAGTGACGATTTACGGGCAACCAGTGAACAATAAGTACCAAACTAATTGAAAATACATGTTATAATTCATTTTCGTGAAATAATAGATGAAAGAAAATGAGAGAAGAGTATTGCAATTAATTATGAATCATAGTGATAATGACGTAGCAAAAAACAAATTCCCTGTAGCGAAGCACGGGTTTTCAGCTAGTGTTATGTAAAAGAAAAACACATTACAGATAAAACGAACACAATATAAAACATACAAATACAATATATAAGCTAATTCCAATTGGAGGTACTCTTCCTCCCAGTAAAGTGGCTGCTGGATAAGGTGTTTTAAATTTGTTTTTTCATTTAGATTTTCCGGGAACCTGTTATCCAATTTGAGCCCGGATCAGCAGACCTCATTCCAGAACAGATCTATGGATTATGTATTGAAGTATTGACAGCTCCGCGGAATATCCTATGATTGTACCGTGCGACACCAATATAATTACTTTTAACACGAAATGTTTTCACGGATAGATTCTGTTATCCAGTAATCGTGATTTTTAAAGTATTTATAGCAGCGTACACAGGTTTACAACATCGGCATAGCTTACCAAAACCGGTAACAAAATTTAGTTCTTGCCGACCAAATCTTATAAAAGTAACAAAATATCAGATGAAAAGCGTGATGTAAATGAATCATTGGTTCGGGTGATCGTAGAGAATATTATCAGTCAGCGCTACAACGAATGTGAGAAAAACATGCAGCGTAAGAGACGAATTTAATAAAGTTGAAAAGTTTAATAAGTATATGTACTTACCGTCTGCAATATTCTTGTACTATCGTCGTTTAAACGACGGCCGTTTCGGCTATTCAGCCATTTTCAACTAGTTCAGGTTTCCCTTCGTCAATCACATAGTTACATATAAACACAAAACATTTACACGAACTTAACATTAAACACACGAACTCAATACTCGACCCTCTTTCATGATGTCACGGTACATACTGCGGATATATCTTCGGGAGGGGGTAGTGTCTTATCTACCTTCGTTAAAACAGTATCGTACAGCGCATTCGAATTAAAGTTTAATTTTTCGTTCAGTAAAATGTTGTTATTCACTGTATAGTTCTTATAAATTTCAAATTGTTCCAAAGCATTCATAAACCTTCCCTTTTTGCGGTGGTGTAATATTTTTAAGGTCTCATTTATGCAGGAATAACTATCGTCATTTTGGATTAAATGTTCGGCAAATTTTGATTCAATCCTTGTGAGGTTCGCATATTGTTTGGATGAAGGGAGATGTTCTTTGAACCTTTTATTAAACGACCTTCCTGTTTGTCCTAATATTTTTAAACCATATTGAAAACCAGAATATAATAACACCTGAAAACAAGCATCTTAAGAACTTCATGGAAGACAGTCGAGTATTGAGTTCGTGTGTTTAATGTTAAGTGCGTGTAAATGTTTTGTGTTTATATGTAACTATGTGTTAAGTGTTTGTGATTGACGAAGGGAAACCTGAACTACTTGAAAATGGCTGAATAGCCGAAACGACCGTTGTTTAAACGACGATAGTACAAGAATATTGCAGACGGTAAGTTCATATACTTATTAATATATATCAATATTCGGAATGCCGATTAACAAACATTATTGAAAAGTTTGCTTGCTATGACGAGGTACAGAGTGATTTAGGAAGAAACGGGGAACTTTCAGGACGTGTTCTACTCAGGGCTCTATAACAAGGGCTAAACCGTTTCTTTGATCTCGGCACTGTGCCGCCAGTTTCACTCTGGCGTCACCATGCTGCCACGCACTAGCTGGTAGTATATCAGTAATGTGCGCGCAGTCGTTAACTCGCTGTTGTAACTCGATGGAAAGGCTTCAGTAAAATAAAATTTATATATTCTTAATCTACATAAAGTACGGATTCTAACAGTATAAAAAACTTTTATTTTCACAGGTATTTCGAATTTGAATAATTGAAAATATTTTAGAATTATCACAGACTGACATGGAAAAGTTACTAAGCGAGGAAATTTTTTATTTTTGGGTTATAAACAAACTTCCAGCGGGAAAGTTGTAGCCAATGAATTGATCTAATCTGTCCAATTTACCGATTTGTGATAAAATGATTACATCATTATGAAATCGTTTTTTAAATGATCGCGATGAGGTGCGGCGCCGAAACTCTTGAAGTACAGTTGTTTGATACGGGAATAACGTTTATGTACATATTGTTATTTTAAGGTAATATAGTAAATCACTTGTTCCCAGGTAATTATGCAAGCTAGAAAAAAGTAAGCATTTTATTTTAACATAAACTAATTATAATTTATAATTAATATTTGATATTATTGAAGTGGACACTAAAAGTTAAGTTGGAGGTTAACGTTTAAAAAATAATAACATTATTATAAGGTAATTCTTTTAATTAAATATGAAACTAATTTTTTTACGTAATTACGATTTTCTTTTTCCGTCATAGATCTTTAATTTTATTTCTTTGAATGTACGTAATAATGATATTATTTTTTAAACGTTAACCTCCAACTTAACTTTTTGTGTCCACTTCAATAATATCAAATATTAATTATAAATTATAATTAGTTTATGTTTAAATAAAATGCTTACTTTTTTCTAGCTGGCATAATTACCTGGGAACAAGTGATTTACTATATTAACTTAAAATAACAATATGTACATAAACGTTATTCCCGTATCAAACAACTGTACTTCGGGAGTTTCGGCGCCGCAACTCCTCGCGCTCATTTAAAAAACGATTTCATAATGATGTAATCATTTTATCACAAATCGGTGAATTGGATAGTTTAGATCAATTCATTTGTAACCCAAAAATAAAAAATTTCCTCGCTTAGTAACTTTTCCATGTCAGTCTGTGATAATTCTCAAATATTTTCAATTATTAAAATTCGAAATACCTGTGAAAATAAAAGTTTTTTATACTGTTAGAATCCGTACTTTATGTAGATTAAGAATATATAAATTTTATTTTACTGAAGCCTTGCCATCGAGTTACAACAGCGAGTTAACGACTGCGCGCACATTACTGATTTACTACCAGCTAGTGCGTGTCAGCATGGTGACGTCATAGGCGATCGATAGTGGGTCACCGTAAATGATCAAAATGGTATAGCCCTTATTATAGAGCCCTGGTTCTACTAGTGAAAATAAAGAAAAAATTGCATATGAACAAAGGTTCGGAAGTGCTTCCTTTTCCAGTTACCCGCCATTTTTTTTTAACAAAATACCATATATCTTTGGATGGAAATATATTGAACGCAAATTTTGGATACAATTTTGGTGTGGCATCTTTTACCCATGTACAAAAACCCAAAACGGTTGTTCATATATTTTCAAAATGGCGACCGTTGAAAATTTATTCTTCAAGTGAAATATTAATTTAATGCGACACTTTTTCTGTTGTATCGTCTGTCTTTCGCAGAATGTGTATTACACTTTTAAGACAAATAAAAAATAATTCTAGTTTTTCTAGTTGGATTTTTCACGTTGTCTTACTAGTAAAAGTAATAAAGTAGACGAGAGCGTTACTAACATTGACTATAAAGCGAAAAAGTATTAACAAAGCTTAGTGATTTTAACGCACGGGTTAACAGCAGTCCTCTCGCACTCCACTATTATACAAGCGACATAATGAATAAGCCAAGCGTAAAGATACTGTTTAACTGTTCATGTCTAATTGCATCCCATTCTAACCGACGCTTGTACCGCAATATGGCGGCCTTCCTTCCGAACCGCTGAGCATACATTTATTGCAAATTATTGGCAAGGAAACATCATTTGTTGTGTATTGTAATTGGTTTAAATCAAAAGCAATATTTCATCGCCATTATTAATACATCAAACACACATAAGGCTGGTCAATTAAATTTGAGTTAATTCCGTCAAATATGTATGTTTATTAATGCACTTGAAAAAGTTGAATGTACCGTTTACCTTATTTTTGTTTGTTAAAAATATTTGTTTCTTTTAAATCACGTAATACTGTTTGGTCTGCATACTTCACGTCACATATGAATTTATACTAAACTATCGCAGATTAAATTTTTCAGTTATAATGTAATTATTAAAATTATATTATGTCACAATGTGTTTTTTATATTATAATTAAATTAATTATTATTAAGACAGACAGCCATTCTTCCACTTGCTATCAGCGAATCCCCGTAAAATTCAGGGTTAAACTTCCCTCATAGCGACAGTTGCTTTTGCTACTAGTAATAAAAATGGCTGAGTCTATCCATACAAAATGTATAACTTTTATACACATCAAATACCTAAATATTAAATTCTCGGAATTGAGATACTTTGAATACGTATGTATTTATAAAATCTGTTGAATTGTATCATAAGGTATATTAAAAAGTTATCAATTAAAAACTATTTAATCCATCATCTATATAAATAAAAATGTAAATGTTCGTTTTTTCAAAATCTCAAATCTCCGAAAGTTCTACACCGATTACTTTCAAATTTTAACACATTTCAATCGATACAAGCATGTTTTTATATCCTTTTTTTAACAGCAGCATCCATTGAACATAAAACAAACACAAAATATACTACAGCAATGGGAGCACCATAGTAAATAAATATGTTTATTGTTGATACAGTAATCAGCTTTTTGTTCTAATATTTTCGTTAACAGTTGATTTCAAACTTTGAAGCAATAATGTTTGTATTTCTAACTTTTAGGTTAGGTTTTTAAAGTGTAGCCCTGAGCCTTGCTGGTTCTTTTAACCTTTATTATAACAGCTGTTATTATATATACGAAACATTTTGATTTGGTCATATGAATCCTTCACCTTTATTATAAAGAAAACATAACATGATTGCGTGTATAGAAGGTACCAACAGGGTTGGCGTGCGGAGCACGCAGGGGATTCCCCTAGTGTTTAATAATTTTAGTGCCGCCAGACAAAAAAGTTTGAGAACCACTGCTCTATCCTAATGAAAACTTTGGCTCACCTGCGCATGCGTCAGATCAAGGTCACGGCTACCCCCACCCCACCATTCTACCCCGTTCCAAGTGCCTCTGTCCTATCAAAACTCCTGCCCTAAACCGCGAAATGCCGAGGAAGTTGGTGAATGAAGCGAGCAGGGGGAGTAGCAATCTAATAAAATATATTTTCAGTTCGGTTTATTGGAATATAAACAAGTCAGTATGCCGATTAATAACTATGCCAAACCTAATCGACTGTTACACAAAGGCAGACAAAAAAAGATTCACCATGTAAGGATTTAGTCTTTTCAAATATTGTAATAGTACATCTATATTCGCCTCAGAATAACTTGTAAAGAATTATAAAAATCTAACACCTAATTTAATACAAATATTAATAATTACAAAAAAAAAGATATATTTAGGTCAATAAAGGCATGAATAAGTACATTTAAATTAACGAGCGAGTCAAGCAGGAACATTTGATAAAGATAAAGGCTGAAGTAGATGAATGCAGAGCGCTCTCGCGGATCATTAACGAACTACCAGCATACGGGAATGCATCTGCTGTTTAGAATCGTTATGAAACAAGAAAAAATCCCTAATAACTTTTGTAAACGGTCATAAAACCATTAATTAACGCTATTTCTATAAATACTACATACTCCTGAAAATAATAAATATAAATACTATTCAAAAAAGTTTGATAGAAATAAATAAGTACATGTTATACGAACTAAGGACCGGCTCCAAATAGCCTACGTACGTAACAGCTGACAAATTGAAATATGGCAAGACCCGCAACAAAGCTAAAAAAACAGAAGGTAAAGAAGAAAGAAAGGAAGGGTTAAAAAAATTGCAGAGAGAAGCCATACCGTTAATGTTACAGACTAAAAGGGACAAAACCAAAATAGAAAATCTTGATTAACCTGTAAAGGGAAAACATCGATAGAAGGAAAAAAGATCTCTCGAAGTTGTTGAAGATTATCTAAAGCGTAGTGAGATATTACTAATAATATTTCAGCGCTACATTAACCTAAAACTTGCCAGACTATAACTGAACATTTTCAAAACGTTTTTTTTAAATTATTATTATTAATATTTGATTGAATATCGTTGCCCACGGATACCAGCCCCGAGAATAAGACTTTTCATGTTAAATGAGCTATTATGCCTTAGGTATTTTCATGAAATTGTTCATTGTTACATAGTAATAAATAATCAATGATTTCTTTTGTTCTTCCTAAAAAAATGGTTTTTCTTTCACTTTTACAGTTAAGTTAATTAGAAAACAAAAGATTTATTACAGTATGGTACACTAAATGATCGTAATACATTTAAACCGGATTACTATTCCCTTTCGAAATCCACACGAACAAATTGGCTCGTTATTACACGTGCCTGAGTTATTCAGGAGACAAATGTAATTAATATTGAAACAACCGACTCGTGCTACTTCATCAAATATGCTGATAAACTCAATTTGAAACATAATTACTATGCAAGTAGTGCCAGCGCCAAACCGCAGCACTAGTTCGGTATGAATTGTTTTATGGTAACTACACCCTTGTGCGGGGAATGTGTGCAGTAAAACTTGACTCGTTACAGCAGTTCGGAGAACAAAGGAGGTTCGAAAACCCGGTAATCTGCTCTTACGGAATCAATTCGGTCCGGTATGTACACAAGACAAAAAGTTTAACCCTTATTGGATCAACCGTGTTTCTATCTTCAGTCGGTTTTCTTTGACAGACTTAGAAAATAAGGGTCAAGGCCACAGACAGAAGTAGTAAGGGCTTTAGTGAATTTTTTCCTTCATTTTCGGATATTCTTTTAAAAACATAATTTTCCAACATCAATATTAAAATTGTAAACTTAAGGGTCTTCTATACCTTGCGTAAAACAGCAAATATATGCAATTTCACAGAGAAGAAAAATACTTTTCTTCTCTGTGGCAATTCGTACTAACGTGTTTCGGACGCTGTTTTTCAACCTAAACAGTCGTGAAACATATTAAATTGTTCTTAAAAGCTGTGTTTTTGTCTTATATGTCATAATTGAAAAAAATCTATGGCCACTCCTTTTAATCAACAGTTTAACTGAGTAAAAATTGATTATTTTTAATGCATTTTTTGGGAGTTTTAAGCAATAATTTCCATATTTCAAGCTAACACGTAAAAAATATAAAGCCTTCTTTATAACTTAAAGTAGTTTCCCAGATTATTAATTTATAAATAGAATCCGAAACACGTTATTACGAATGCGTGTTTCAACGATTTTGCGGCTTGAGTCGGACCTTTTTATTAAAATCAAACTGTACACTCGGGAGTTTTCTTCAAGGTAAAGAAGAGCCTTAATTCTAGGCAGACGGCAGGCCTGCAGAATATGTCCGATCCCGAAATTGGGACTGAGCTGGGGGAAAAATCTACAAAAAATAAGGAAAATATAATTATTTTGGAGAGTGTGTTGTCTGCTCTCTGCTGCAAGCTCCAAGTCGGACAGGGTTCCTATTTAATTTTCACCGCACAAAATATCGTAAGGTCGAGCCGCCGATACGATATTTTTGTACCGATTGATGAATAGCAGTTTCCTGATTCTTGAAGCGTTCAAATACTTTCGATAGGCATTAAATAATTATTATGATACCGGTTTGCAAATTTTTGTTAGTTTCATACAAATGATATTATTCAAGTGATAAGATTAAATCATACTGAACCAAATTAAACAACGATACTTAATGCATAGGTATTAGCCACGGTAACTAGAACAAGACGGTATGTGTCACGCGCAGGTCGTTGGTGGCAATGACGTCACTGCCACCGAAGCGCCCGGCATCTCTACAGCGATTCGATTTCGCCAGTGACAAGCTTCTTAAAAACATCACCCTACACGACCATTGGGTGAACGGAAAATATACAATCTTTCATGGGATTACATATACACTCTAGGGAATCTAGAGGTGCAATTTTTTTATAGTAAAACCTTTTTTATCGACAGTAAATTCATAGTTATCTATATATATAAAAATGAATTGCTGTTCGTTAGTCTCGCTAAAATTCGAGAACGGCTGGACCGATTTGACTAATTTTGGTCTTAAAATGTTTGCAGTAGTTCATAGAAGGTTTATACGTAAAGAAAAATTTGAAGAGTTTCCCGAAAAAGTTTCAAATTTGGAAGAAACTCAACCGCCTTTACTGTATGAACTCAAAACCATAGCTTAAAAAAACAGCTGTTCGTATAAAAAGCTCAGCAACACGTTATGTTTGTTTACAATCATTACCATAGCAACATTACTTAGCAAATTTATAATCACTTTAATACTCTTCAAAACTAACAGCTTTTTAAGGTTAGATTGAAAAACTATAAACAAACACAAGGAAAAATCAACGAAAAAGTTTACAGAATTATAATTCAACTCAAACATTGGTTATTAAATACCTATCTATATAGGCCTACTTAGAGATATGCTGTTTAAAATATTGTTTATATAAAATATATCATAACTATGAATTTTTTAATACTTTTCAAAATATATTTTCGCTATCAATAATAATAATAACAAACAAATTATTTGACACCATGCATAACCATAAACATACACGAGTTTAAACATATTATATTGAAAACGAAACAAACAATCTGAATTAAACTAAATGCCATTAAAATATCACATTCGTAGCTTTATTTTGATATATAATTGCATATTTAAATACTAAACAATATCTTATACTAATTAGGCCTATACATTTAAAATTACAAACTCTATTTGAACCAGTTTGTTGCATCCTAAATTAACGCGGATGTTACAAAGTGATTCAAATATCTTTTCTACGACCCCCAGCTAATTTAAACTCTCGCTAAGAAAGGGTTAAAAGAAATTTCGAATTTTTGGGTGGGTTGGGGGGGGGGGTCAAAGTTACTAAAAATCCCTGTAAGAACGAATTGGAATGAAATTTGGTACGTAGCTTTCTTTTATTCTGTAGGTGCTCGCAACATTGACAATGAAATTAAGTGAAAGTCAAAATTAGTAAAAATTATAAATTAAAACGACACATTTGTGTAAAAATTACACATAACTAACCCAGCAAATCGTTGTTTGCGTAAATAGTTCGTGTAAGTCAATCTGCTTCTGCCTGGCGGGAAGCATGAGACGGTGGCAGTGACGTCATCTAAGCTCAGAGTTACTGCGCAGCTGTCTCGTGACACATATCGTGTAGTTCTAGTTACCGTGGTATTAGCCTACTGATGTTTTTTTCAATATTTTTATCGAAATTCGAAATCAGTCTTTATCAGTAAAATGCGTACAATGTGACGACTCATTTGTTTCCTTTTCCATTGCGTAGATGGGGGTGGAGGGATGGGGTATACTGTTATCTGTTATATCTCATATCTTTCGTTTCGAGTAAGTAGCAAGTGGTCTAGGTGGTTGTTTATTACTGTGATGTTTAAATTTATATAGTGGTTTTTTCCGTCGCAATTGTTTAGTATTATGATGCTTAAAGAGGCAATGTAGTGAACCATCGTAGGGTTATTACGTATTATATTTATAGTGTTTCGTAATATTTTTAATAGTGACTGCGGTAAGTAATTCGGCAATTGAATTGGAACTAATTAAACATAACACTTAACTTTGAATTTACCACTTAAGTATTAGGCCTACTTTTAAACATAATAAAATAGCAATAATCAAGTTTTTTTTTAAACCTTTTGGGACCATCTGACGGTATTTCCCCATCAGTACGGCCCCATCAAACACTCATCCACATTTCTGCGGAACTGTTTTATGAAAACATACCCCTTAATGTTAATTATACGGTAAATCATCGAGAAATTGTTCATTTAAACACATGTTGTCAACCGTACCTACAGAAGTACCTTTCTTTATCCAATCAATATCTCGAAAATTATTAATCGAAGCAAAAAAACGTACAGAACCATTTTTTTTAGAGAATTTACCGTACTTTAAAAGGTTATTAAACAAAATAAGCTCTTAAGGGATTGGTTTACGAGATATTTGCAAAAACCTAGAAAAGACATAGTTTTTACCCCTTCCACCCACAAAATTTCTGTGGAGACTTATTACCACGTTTAGGGCAAAGAATTCACCAAATACTCAACCACATGTCTGCTGAACTATATTATCAAAACATACGCATTAATATTAATGATACGATAAATCGTCGAGAAATTGTTACTTTAAACACTTTTTCAACCATACCTACAGAAATGAATTACTTTACCCTCTCCATATCTGTAAAACTATTGATCGCACCAAAAATACGTATAGAACCATTTTTGTAGAGAATGTAACGTACTTTAAAAAGTTATCGAACAAACTGAGCTCTAAAGTGAAGGGTTTACGAGATATTTTCAAAAAACATCTAGAAAACACACAGTGTTTACACCTTCCCCCCTCCCCCAAATCCGACGCTATTTCGGTGGAGACTTTTTATCACATTTAGAGCAAAGGGTAATGGACAACTTTCAACAATGTTATTTTGGAACCCAGTTTGAGTACTTTTTTGGTCTAATTTTACTGTACTGAAAGCAAACAGTTGAAAAATTGAAAACAACAAAGCTCCTCCAATTTGTGTTCAACTGCTAATATTTTGAAAACTTGTTACTCAAAAATATTCGGAAACCTATGAACTAAGTTAGGAACAACTTCAAAAGAGCCCCTTCATTCTCTTAAAAGATTTTCCATCTGCTAATATGTTGCAAATATTATTCTGGAAATTTGTAATTTTGCAATGAACTTCCCATCGTAACTTCTTAACCTTGGGAACATTTACAATTTATAAACAAGCCCTTTTTCAACTTTCTATTTACAGCCGTTTCCCCAGGTATGGTTAGTTCATATATTTGCAAAATAAAAAGATTGTACCACCTACTGGAAGTATTTAGCTTCTTTATATTATTTGGCCTAGATAGTACAACTTCCTTCAGAATGTCAAGCAGCCCGGACACCCTGGAACCCCTTTTTTACTATAACTTCCAGTAAATTCCTTAATGTTTTTGAAGTTTCCCCGTTTAGTTCAGGGTTTACACTGTATTTTAATTTTACTGGATCCCTGAGACGTAGGTTTTTGGAACTGACCTTAAAACTCTAATTATTTGTGCTGTGATATTTATCACACCTTAAATACAGTTTATAAGTGATAGAGAATGCCTAAATATTGGATATGATTTAAAAAACAAAGGTAAGTATTTAAGATAAAATTTTCTACTATACAGGGTGGTTATAAAGTCACCCCCCCCCCCTTTAACTTTGTGTTTGTTAAAACAAACAAATATACTTTGTGGAACGATACTAACTTAACCCAAAGTATATTTTGAAGTTCCCCAATTTATTTTTACTCCTCCATTTTGTAAAAAATAAAATTTACGAAATCGATTTGGAAGCAACTTCTTAGGTCAAGCACTTTGAAATAAAATTTTTTTATCTCTTAAATTTGTTTATTTAAACTCTTCCTTTTCGAGATATTAGCAACTTTATGTCGATTTATTTCAACACGTTTAGGGCCGCCATTTTGTTTTGGGTTTTCCGATTTTTATTTTATTTTTGTCATTTTTTTAGTCTTAAATATACCTTTAAAATGAAATATCACAC
Source organism: Philaenus spumarius (assembly GCA_018207615.1). Classification (NCBI taxonomy): domain Eukaryota; kingdom Metazoa; phylum Arthropoda; class Insecta; order Hemiptera; family Aphrophoridae; genus Philaenus; species Philaenus spumarius. Next base: position 75,122 of record JAGFPH010003633.1, on the reverse strand, counting down.
GACCATACTTCCCATTTTAAAATTTTGAGTTGCCCCCAAAATCCCCCATTTTTAGGGGTCACTCAAAATTTCCGATTGCTTCAAAAGATACTTTGCGTTAAGTTAGTATCGTACCTCAAAGGATGGATATTTGTTTGTTTTAACAAACACACAAGTTAAAGAGGGGGGGAAGCGACTTTAAAACCACCCTGTATACAAAACAATTACAGATTTTCAAATTTTTAACTGAATAATTTATCTATGAAAATTTAAATTTTACGTTCGTTCACTGTAAGATATTCGATCCTAGTTTCTCTTAGATTTTTCAACTGACGGGAAGAGCGAGATGATGCGAGACAGAGGGTTAAAAGAGCAAGAGAGAGGGAATAGAGATGTACGAGCGTGTCTAATCTTGTAATAAAATCCAGTTTACGTTTTAACCAAGTTATTTCCAACAATTAACTCGCAAGGTACAAAGCAGCGTCGCTGGCGGACACGTCAAGTAACATTTACATAACATATAAATCTCCCCCAAAGTAAGTAAGGGACAGTAAACTCTGGGATAGAATTAGAATTAGGGGGGAAGCTCGTCCAGGACGACTAAATCCTGGATTTATTCTGACCTACGTCCAAACTGTATAAACTTGATAAATGCAAGCTCTTAACTGAAATAACTGCGCGAGTTGTGCCGTATACAATCGTGAACAGAGAAAATCTTAAAAACTTTGTGAATAACGTAAATTTATCATTTAGTAAAAATACATTTTGAAAATCAAATATTTCAATTTGTCTCGGGTTTTTTTGCAAGTCTCCAAAGCTCCTTCAGTTGAGAAGTTTATCTATATGAATGTAAATGTTCGTTCGTTCAAAATCTAAAATCTCTGAAAGTTCTACACCGATTGCTTTGAAATTTTGACACAACGTTGCGTTCGAATACACGCGTGTTTGTATATACTTTTTGTTTAAACATCGCCATATGTTGGACATAAAAATAACACAAATTAAACTTATTATTTTACAGAAATTTGGAGCACCATAATAAATAATAATTACATATGCTTAGTGTTGGTAGAGTAATCAACTGTTTGCTCTAATATTTTCATTGACAGCCGATTTCAAAAATTTGAACCAATTATTTGTATTTCTAACATTTTAGGTTAGGTTTTTGTTTAAGTGTAGACCTGAGCCTTGCTGGTTCTTTTAACATTTATTATAACTGCTGTTATAAATTATACGAATAAGCTATTATGTATTTAATTATTAAACGGGGTTGGCGTGCGGAGCACGCAGGGGCCTCCCCTAGTAATATATAAAATTATGACATAACAATAGTTTGAACAAAATTCATGTATCTTTGTATTTTATATGTGTTTCGTCTATGATAAAAATATCCTCATAAATTAATGTGATAACAACAATCTGCTTAGTCGTGGTAATGTTTTTAGGATGATTAGTAGAGATAAAATTATCATTAAAACAGGCAATGCACTTCCTGTGGCGCCGACTAAACCGCGAACTAACAATAGGACTGCGCTCGGAAAATCATTAAAATCAAAGTGCTGTATATAAATATATTAAACTGAATTATATTTCATGTATTTTTTAACGTTTACACTAATCACAACGACAAATGTATACTAAATCTTAAATTATGTGCGAAATCCACAAACGGAATACAAAATAGAGGTTTCTAAAAGAAATTTAAACATTTTGGTTTTATGGACCACACCAATTAATTTCGGTGAAGTCCCCCATTTAAAATTTGCTGTAAAATCAAAAATATCCGAGATCCTAAGGTGACACAGACCTTAGGCCCCAAGGTTCGGGATGTTTTGATCGATTTTGGGGTAAGCAGACGAGCTATAAGATTGTGTAAAAAAGGAAAATTTGCAGAATAATGTTATATATTTATTTTTGTAGATGAAACCCCCTTCATTCTAGTACGACAAATCTATAAAAAAATTATTTTCTGTCAAAAAGTAGTTTCGGTTTTGGATTTTTGGCTAACAAACTCGTCCGAGTGAATTAAAAACACCCAAAGTGTACCAAAGAGATTACGTGGAAGAATTCTGACTTAAAATGCGACCGTTGAGTGCGAGCTCATCTATCACGATTTCTTCAAAACTACCGAACGTATTGGAATGAAATTTTTTATGTAGCTTCCTCTAGGGCCATAAGTGTTCACTAAAAAAGGGTTTTAAAAAATTGGAAATTTTAGAGAGGTTTGGAGGGTAAAACTTACTAAATCACGATTTTTCCAAAATTACCGAACAGATTTTAATGAAATTTGGTATGTAGCTTCCTCTAGGGCCAAAAGGGTTTCAAAAAATTCGAAATTTTAGGAGGGGTTTGGGGGGATCAAAGTTATTAAAAAACAATTTCTTCAAAACTGCCGAACGGATTGGAATTAAATTTGGTATGTAGCTTCCTCTAGGGCCATAGGTGCTCACTAAGAAAGGGTATGAAAAATTTCGAATTTTTAGGAGGGGTTTGGGGGGATCAAAGTTACTAAAATCATAATTTCAGATCTTTTATTAATATGACAATAGTGCTTTTATTATTTAAATCTATTTATATAAAAGCCAAATACCACTCACTGACTGAACACTTAAAAAGAATACAATTACGTTAAAAAGACTGAAAATACCAACCACCACGGGCAACGCCATACGGGTCAGCTAGTACTGTATTATATAAAAACCAAAACCCACTGACTCATCACTGTTCACGATTTCTCAAAAACTACTGAATGGATTGAAAGGAAATTTGGTATGTAGCTTCCTCTAGGGCCACAGGTGCTCACTAAGAAAGGTTTTGAAAAATTTCGAAATTTTAAGGGGGATTTGTTGGGGTCAAAGTTACTAAATCACGATTTCTCTAAAACTACAGAAAGGATGGGAATGAAATTTGGTATGTAGCTTCCTCTAAGGCCCTAGGTGCTCGCTAAGAAAGGTTTTCAAAAAATTAGAAATTTCAGGGGGGTTTTGGGGGTCAAAGATACTAAAAATCCCCATAAGAAATACATAGTGTATTATAATATTTATTGATATATATATATATATTTTTTTTTTTTGTTAATATGCATTTAACTTTGATTTGTCTATCCGTGCAAAGCCGGATCGGGCCAGCTAGTATATATATACATTTTAATGACAAAAAAGGTATTCTGAGGACCATGATCGGTGCTCACTGACCGCTCCAGATCTTAGCCTCACCATAAGAGTCATTGCAATAGCTCATCTTTCCTATGGAAATTCTCTAAAAATGCAAAAATAAAAATACATATACTTTTAATTTCCAATCTTTTTGATAGATGTAAACCATAGCTTTGTTTATCAAGAAAGATCAACTCCGGAGTAGATCTTTGTGAGTTAAGTAAGTCTAATTCATTTTAAGTTGGAGTCCTGAACGCTTTGTAATAATAATATAAATTTCAAAACGTCTTTAGATCTCTTAAATATAAGATGGAGTCACATATCTCCAAATCGTGAATTATGAAAATCGGACATCAAATAACGAATAAATTACATTTATATTCACGAAGACGCGTCTTTCGAGAGGAAGAACAAAATTGCCTAAACAAATCAGAGAGGATTAGAGAAAACGGACGAACTATGATTCAAACTCTGTTTGTTCCGTCCGCAGCTGTTACGTTTTACACATTTAATTTTATTGGTTTTCATTTATCTAGAATGTGCGAGGGGTTTTACTGTGTGTTTCAAACTATATTCGTACAAAAGGTCACGCTATGCTGGTGTTAACACGGTAGGTTAAATGATGATAATTTCTCTACGGTTCAACTAACATCTCCTCCACTGCTCTTACCTTAATTCCTCCGAATATACTTGCTCGGTGCTATCAAATGATGCTTCTGCGCAGGTTTTTCTGGATGACCTGGTTATTTCACGTTTACTGTATTTTGTAAATGTACTGCCCCTTACCCCAAGGTGTTATCATGTTAGGCGACTTTAATCCGGACGCGGTAGAGCGGTATATCCGTAACCTTAAACAAAAGTATATATAATTAGATGAAATAAAACAATAACACAAAACCTCACAACAAATACGTTTAATAAATCAAACGCGTTTCAACGACAAAGTCGCCATCCTCAGTGATAAAGCTACAAAAGCCAAACTATAACTGAACTAGCAAAGCCAAATGCCCCGTATTTATACAAACTGCACCAACTGCAGTTTGTATAAATACGGGGCATGGGGACAAAGTAAAGTTGGATCACGAACGGAAGTTCCCACTACGGTAAAATTCTACACGTGGATTTGAACCGAATATTTTACGTTTTTGATCGATTTTGGAGGAACCGGACTTAAATTTATGTAAAAAAACAAAATATATAAAAATAAAATATATATATATATTTAGTTTATATATATATTTATAAAATATATATATAAACTAAATATATAAAATAATCTCATATATGTTTGGAGTTTTATACCAAAAAAGTGTAATTCTTGTACGAAAAATCTCAACAACAAAACTTACTTCCGTTTGTTGGATTCTTTTTTTTTTAACGAACTCGTCCAAGTGACTTGGAAAACAAGCGAGTGTACCAAATTTGGATCAATTTGGATATAAAATGCTCCCTTAGGTCAACACATATACATAGGGCTATATAAATATTATATATTTATAACATTTTTAATGACATCCCTAAAACGTGTTCCGGAGATCATGTTCGGTGCTCATTGACCACTCCCGACCTTAGGTCCCACCATAGGAGTCACTTAATAGCTCATCTATCCTGTGGAAAATCGATAAAAATATTGTTTACCGTTTTAATTGCCCTTAAACGAATTTCTCTAAAGAAGGGACCTGCACCAAGATACAGATATCGGCGTGAATCCTGGCACTTGACCTCGCTATAGCGCGATGGGCCGGGGGTGTTGTCAAAGGACGTAAGTAGAGAAAAAAACATTTTCCCACACCGTTTTCTAATGTAACTCTTCCTTCAAACAAACTAGTGGATGTTTACCTCATCCTTGAACAGAGATGTACAGGGTACCGGATATTCAGTCAGTGCTGAGTCTTACTTGTATAAAATTAGTATAAAATTGGAACTGGTTTATCTACCCGCCGGGAGTGCTGAAGTTTTTAGTCAGGTTAGTAGAGATTTGCTCACGTGCCAGCTTACGCGCCGGTATCTGTATTTTCTTACCCAAAAGTAAATAAACATTAAATTTGTTGGAGCCGTTTGCGAGAATAAAATATATATATTATGTATACAAACATCGATCGATTAATTAATAGTACATTAAATTTACCGCGATAATATCTTCACCAACACCATTAATACAGTGTGATTCAGAAAGAAAAGCAGGAACTTTCTGGAGGTGTTCTACCAATGAAAACGAAGAAAAAAGTTCATATAAACATAGGTTCGGAAATGCTTCGTTTTCCAGTTATCCACCTTTTGTTTTTTGTTTTTTTTTTTTAACGCTTAATGACTTTGGATATAGGAAATATATTGAACTCAAATTTTTGATACATATTTGATACATACAACTCAAAAACCGTTATCTTTACAAAAAATTTCAAGAAACAAAACAGTTCCTTTTTTAATGAGAAACATAACGGTTGTAAATAAATAACTATTGAGCTTGATTTTTGAGAAAGTAACTAGATCAAATAAAACCTGGACACAAAATCTCACAACAAATACGTTTACTAACTTCAAACGCGTTTCAACAACAATGTCGCCATCCTCAGTGATACACGGGCTACAGTAACCAAACTATAACTGAAGACGTGTAGTATTTTTGGTTACTGTAGCCCGTGCATCACTGAGGACGGCGACATTGTCGTTGAAACGCGTTTGAAGTTAGTAAACGTATTTGTTGTGAGATTTTGAATTCAAGTTTTATTTTATGTAATAACGGTTGTTTTTATTATTTCTGTAACTTAAAAGGCAACCTAGTAGTGCTTGGTTAAAAGCTACAATAAAATTTATCTCGGTAGAAGTCCTTAATATACAAAAATACTCCAGAACAAAATTATAAGTTTGTAACAATATTTTATTTCATTTTTTTTTTTATAATTTGGTTCGTTAGTAATTTTGAATATTATGGACAACTACTACCAAGGTAAAAATTTTTTAGTTTTTAACCAATAATTCGATTATCTTTTAAGTTACAGAAATAATAAACAAAACTATTATGATTGTGTCATTAAAAGGAATTTTTTTTGTTTCTTGAAATTGTTTTGTGAAGTTAGCGGTTTTCAACATATTTGCCATTTCAAACTTTAAACGGCCGCCATTTTGAAAATATATGAAAAAGGTTTTGGTTTTTTGTACATGAGTAAGATATTTCATACCAAATACGTATCCAAAATTTACGTTCAAGAGTATAAACACATAAATAGTTTTATTTAATTTCATGTTTTTAGAAACTAAATTCGACATTTCTCCAGAACCACTAGAAGTACATTATTCAAATTTTTACCACTTACTCTATACATCTTTAGCTAAATAATTAGGTAGATATATGTTTGTAACTTTCATACATCATAAATTACAAAATAATTTGTAAAACAATAAATAAAAAATGTAATGTTAAGTTAAATTTTTTATTTTATTTTGAGGTGTATCGACATAATTCTACCTACATTTGTATTTTAACATTATTATCAATAACCCTCCAACAAATAATCAGGCATAATATAAAGTATAAACACAAATAGTTTTATTTGCCTAGGCATTTTTCAAATTTGTTCACTGTATTCTACACTAGTAGTTCTGTGAACAGTAGACCACGCTCGTAGAAATAACAAATGTGGTTTTGAGCTTAGATTAAAAATAGGGTGCCAGTAAGGAAGTAAGCACAATGTTTAGCCAGTGAAACATTATTTTGCAATTCCCGCGATTCCGGGGGCATTGTGTTTTATGTAGGTTTATAATTCGTAAGGTAGCTACAAATATCGCGTTATTGAGGGAAAACATAGAATTACATATTTACATACTTAAATAACTAAAACTTAACAATGTATTTACATACTTAAATAATTAAAACTTAACAATGTTCCATATCATATTCCAATATTAGAAATAATGAAAACAAACGATGTTAAAGCGTCGTAATAGTGATCTCAACCCATGTACCAACACTTCCCACAGTGTCCAACGGTCATTTTTGTATGTTCTATATCGCCACGATGTTTCATTTGTTTCTTCTCATTTTGTAATTCAAGTAAAGCTAAGTCAAATACTTTCATGAAATTTACAATGATAATTTACAGGTATACAGTTCAATTCTTTGATTTATCCTCTACACTTTCTTATAATAATATGTAATTTTTGGACAAAGGATATATTCCTAAATTACTATTCAAAACAGGCATAGTTTTGTTAGCAGTCTTGTAGTAGGAACATAAAAACTGTTTTTTTCAAAATAATAAATTTGAAATTGATAAATATTTGTATACAGTTCTATTTAGAACTAAATTACGAAACTTTTTTACATTTATGAAAAAAATTAAATCAAATTTTTGCTATTAAAAAAAAACACAATTTTTTGTAATTTCTACAAGATTTAATACTTTTTATGTAAGCCTAAAGTTGAACTTTTTCCTTTCGTTACTAAACATGCTTGTTTCTTGAGCTAACAACTTTGTTAATTTTATTCAATCATTTTTTACTAGCACACATGAATTCTTTGAACCTTTATCTACAAAAAAGGTATAGAACACTTTTGAATTGGTTTAGAATAATCGTATAAAAACATGGTTGAAATACAAAAACTTCGAAGATTTTTAACAAATTTGAAGTTTACGGCCATTTTGTGAGCTTACCGTTAGAGATACGGGAAAAAATCAAGAATACAATTTTGTTGAAAATCTAATTTGCTACTGGCAAAATCTAATTAGTTTTTAAATTCGACTTACGGTTAAGCCACAAACTGGCTTTGGAAAGAAGCTTACACTGAGAGAAACGGTCCGGCCGCCATTTTTATTTTATTTAAGGGGTTAAAAATAAAAAATGGAAAAAACCGTATATATACATGTCTCGGCCTAGGAATAAGGAACATTCGTGCAAAAAATCATCAAAAGGCGTTTGGCCGTAATCGTGAGACAGACAGACACACACATACACAGACGAAATGCCGAACGGTCGAGTTAAAACGGAGACCTCGCTTCACTCGGTCAATTAAAGTGCACTTTTTCTTTCAATCGCCATTTCCCGAAATGTGAGAATTTCATGTTTTTAGAAACTAAATTCGGTATTTTTCAAGAACCACTAGAAGTATATTATTCAAATTTTTATTATGCAAAGATATTAAGTCATGAATCATTTTTGTCTTTATTTTCGCTAGTAGAACACGTCCTGAAAGTTTCTCTGTTTATTCCTGAAACACCCTATACCATACCTTAAACAAACAAGGACTCAATTATACATGAATATAGCCTGCTGACAGCCGTACTCTGAAACTGAAATAAAGCCTAATTGTGTACCTACCCGACCCGCCAGTTTCCGAATACAACTGATAATTTATGTATGTCGGAAATACGACTGCACCCGTGAACTTGTGTCAAAACTAAGGTTTTATTATTCATAACATTTCCTTGAATACACACAGACTCGCCGGACACACAACAGTGCAATATCAAGGGAATACACAACTAGGGAACCTACGTCACAATATTGTGACATAGACGGGTGACAATCGTCATACTCCGTTTAAGTGATGAAACCTTTTGGCCGCCTGAACCGGCGACCGTAATAAACCCAGAAAGCCTGATCGCCCTTTCAATGGATTTTTAAATCTGTCAAAATATCGCATTCATCCTTATATACAGAGTGAGGCAAAATTTTGGAAACCTGTTTGTAATTTATCAGTTGATTAATATGGCAGCTTAAAACTTTCAAAAATTGTTATGGGTCAATAAACCCAACTTTTGGTTATAAAAATGAAAATTTACCCTTTTTGTAGAGGTTGCAAGGGATGGCAACTCAAAATTTTTAAATAGCAATCCCCATCATCATTTTAATCCTCTCATTATGACGAGAAAGATGGTATAAAACATATCTCTTTATGAAGATCCAGTCCCAAATGGTGGCTGGTCAAAGTTAAATTTTTACTGGTATTCTTAATTTTTAAGCGTTAAGTTTTCAGCAATGAACAGTTAAACAACTACATGAAAAATGATGTTAGAAATAAATATTCATTGCTGTCATTTTGTGTATTTCTGTATTTTGTGTGATGTATTTTTATGTTATTTTTAAGGCAAATAAATGTAGTTGTTTAACTGTTCATTGCTGAAAACTTAACGCTTAAAAATTAAGACAAGTGTAAAACTGACTCGCTTATTTTAAAATCAACCATTTTGTTTCGGTTAATTTAATTAAATATGCGGGTGGTACTATCGCGTATGTAAATAAAACTGCAGACGAACCCTATTCAATTAAACCAACAATGCTCGGCTGACTGAGCACAAAAACATATGTTCCATTGTTAATGCAGTATTGTAACCATCTGTTGGCCAAGTCGATAGAGAAAACTACATAGCGCTATTTATCTGCGTTTAGTTTTGACATTTTAGTTAATTAGTGCTAATCGACCATCCACATAAATCGTTCTATTCGATAATTGAACCGTTCAGCACGGAACTCGTTTGTAATTGTTTTAAATGTGAGTTTAATTGGAGTTTTTATCTCCGGAGTACGTTCACCTTTTTTATTGTAGTTTTGTTATACAGAGTGATACAAAATTCCGGTCACCTCTTAATAATTTAAAAATTGTTGCACATATCAACTCCGTACTCCCACAAACCTATCCAATTAAATAAAACAAAAACATTTTTATTATGATTTCAAAAAATGTATCCGCCATCTTGAATGTAACTTTGTTTTTTGTTTTTTTAATGGGAAGGTGGTCATGTGATACATTATTTCGATGTACAATTTCAAGAGAAAACCAACGGTGAAATTTGCACATCCATATCTACAACCGATTAAAAATGGCTGCCAAAAAACCAACGGAATCGAGTTTTCCGATTTTGCCCCATTATGCTGTACTATTTTTTTTATATAAATTATTGTTATTTTTTGGGATTCAGAATTAAATAAGCTTTCAAAATGTATGCCACATGCCACACAAAGATATTTGGAAGTATTTGGTTGAACCACTAGAAATCAATTTTTTTTAATCAAAATGGCTGTAACTCAAAAATTTTAAATGTCAAGGTAGGTCATGTAGCATTTCGTTTTAAAGGTATATTTAAAGTGTACAAAATGACAAAATGAACAAATTTTGTATCCAACATTTTTTCTGACTCTTATAGTTAGCTATAAATAAATTATTGCAATCTGATTTTTTTGGGAAATTTTTAAACAAAATCTAAAATAATTAATGTATGTGACAAGTATTGAAATGTATTTTCGATGTAGTACAAATGGAAATTATTCTAAATTACTACTTCTCCAATTCAGTTATTTTTATAATGATGTTTTGTAATCAATGTTTATAATTAACTGTTATTTGTATAGTGATGTGTTCCAGCTAACTATAAGAACTAGAAAAACATTATCAATACACAATTTCTTATTTTTAAAAAGACTTTTAGAACAAAATGCCACATGATCTACCATGCCGTTTAAAATTTTGGGTTTTGATTTTTTCAAAATTAATTTATACTAGTTCAACCAAATACTCCCAAATAACTTGTGTGGCATATCGTTTGAAAGCTTATTTAATTGTGAATCCTAAAAGAATAATAATTAATGTTTAAAAAAAACAATAGTAGCCTACAGCAAGATGTGGTGATATCGGAAAACACGATTTCGTTGGTTTTTTAGCAGCCGTTTTTGAATCGGTGCAAATTTCATCGTTGGTTTGCTCTTGAAATTCACATCGAAATGATGTTTCACATGACCACCTTCCTATTAAAAAAAAACAAAAAAAACAAAGTTACATTCAATATATTGAGTCCAAGATGGCGGATCCATTTTTTGAAATAATAATAAAATATATTTTTTTTTAATTGAATAGGTTCCTGAAAGTATGGTGGTGTTATTATTATTATTTTAAAATAACCACTGTAAGCTGCAAAATAAGAATTAAGATTGTTTTCAATGTCGTATTCACGAGGTATTATTCAGTCTGTTAGTTCAATAATTTCAGTAAAACCGTACAAATGAGATTACATCGACCAATATCTGGAGCGATCAGGGTAGCTCAGTTGGTAGAGCATTACGACGGAAACGTAAAGGTCCCGGGTTCAACTCCCGGTGTTGGTCTCTGTTTTTCACTTGTAATTTAATTAATTAAAATATGTTAAGATCGTAACTAATTGAGTTTTAAAAAAATTAAGAGATTTACAGTAAGGCCCTTAAGGGATTATTTTATTGTTGTTTTATCATAATTTTGTTGTAGTATGCAATTGTTGATTTCATTTTATTTGGAAGGTTATAAACTGTAGAAAATCATATTTAAAGTAATTAACATAATATATAAAATCTACCTATTAAATGGTCTCTGAATTTATTTCAACCTAGTTTCATTTCATTCCCTATTGAAAAATGACCATTTAAAAAAAATGTTTTTCTTTTTTCCTGATTCTATAGTTTATAAGGTTTAAGAAAAACATAACATAGCCCACAAAAGTTCTTTATATCAGTGTGAAAAATGTATTCAAAGCAATGCGCTCAGCTACTTTTGGTCGAGTTTGAACTTCTTTATGTTTGCTATTTGGACTAATAAGATTTTTTATTTTTTTAAATGTAATTACAAAGAAGGACAACAATGTTTATTATTAGGCTTTCAATGCCTCCAATATGTAAGTAAAACATATCTTGACTACAAATACTGGCTGTGCAAGTTATTCCCCTCTATGGCTGCTAAAATAACTAATGGAATCTTTAAACACGATTTCCCGCAACTTTTCAATTTTGATATTTTTTTCACAAAAGTGCTTATAACTTTTTAACTGCTAAAGCTACAGTGATGAAATTTTTACTACAACTTTAGTAGCGTATAATGCAACTTCTTAGGACAAATACAAGAGTTTTTTTAATTGTAAATCACGAATTTGTTTTATATATATATATTATTTTTGTAAGGTCATATCTACTAAACTTTTAATGGTAAGAATATGAGTATACCTAAAATGTTAGTGCTTTTTATATACTTTAAAACATGATATCAAACGGCCAAATTGGTTCAGTAGTAAAAAAGTTATAAAAAAAGATTTTGAAAAACATATTTTTTCCTAAAAAAAAACAACAACAAAACTCAAAACGGTATGTAAAAGTTTTCCTCCAATTCCTATAAGTGTAAACATTTTTTTAGGTTCTAATGAATATTTTTTTTAAATGGTTCATAAATAAAAAAGGCCTACTATAGAAAAACCCTACTTTCAGTAGGGAATCCCCTTAAATTTTGATTCCTAAGTCGAATCTGGTGGAAGTCCCAAAGTTCTAGAATTTTATAGAATTTAATACATTTCAAAACTAACCTTACACTCATAAAACCTTACATGGTGTAACTTTACATAAAATAAAATAAGTCTTACACTTCCTCAGACAACATAAAATTGTTTTAAATTAATACTGGGAGATTTCGAGTTATCCGGTGCATGGGTGCTGTAGATACGGCCGAAATATGCCCGAACAGCAGAATTCGTGTAAACACATATCATACATGTCGTGTTATTTTATCTCTAGACACAAGATTCCCCTTCGAAGTATAAACGGTTTTGAAAGGTTGCCAAGAGCTAAAAGACTACTCTCTTCTCCTCTCCACTCCTGTACTGTGACACTGATATTGTGTAATTCTATTAAATTAACCTTCACGGTGATGTTATATTTTTGCCAGACAATTCTGCAAGGATTTACGAGAAGACGTTTGGTTTTTAGAATAAAACGATAAGAATGCATTACTGAATCGTGTTTCAAGGAATCTTACCATTTATACAGTTTGGAAAACGTTTATTACGCAGCCTCAAAATAAACTGGAACAACTTGGTGTTGAATCAGTTTTAAGGTCATCGATAATTTTACTTTGTGAATAATGACTGCATATTCCTAGTTTAATACATGTCGTTAAAAAGTCACGATTTCATGACTCCAATCGGTTGGCGTCTTTAGGTCAAAATCGGCTCCATTTCATAAGCCAATGCCCAACCCAATCGGCAAGGCGGTCGATTGTCTTCTGGAGTAGAATGAGACCAATAATTGGCGTGAACTTTACCCACTAACTCCGCAAGGGCGAGTGACGATTCAGTTCGTTGCCTACTATTTTTCTTGAAACGAATTGCTTGTATCAACAGCATGCTAATGAAAAAAACATATTTTTGTGTGTACATTTTTAAGTTTTTAAATTTAAGTTTATTCATAATATAAATGGAAACAATTTAATAGCTGCTGCTTAATTAAAATATTAGTTTCTCGGCATATTCAATTTCTGACAAGCAGAAGTCTATCTTAGTTATGAAATATAATCTAATTATTTTAACTATTAATATATCTTATTCGATTTAATGAAGTTTGACGTGCACAATAACATATTATCGTACATAGTGTTTTGGATCATAAACAAACTTAATAAGAACGTCGCCGATTCAACCTTATGTTAGAACATCAAAATGGCTGATCCTTTTCTCTGGTGCTCTTTACTCGGCCATTTTGTACAAATTGTTAGAGGGTATTCACTTTCCGTAATAATTTATCTAAAATACTTTCCAAAATAATTAATCTATCAAGTGGGAAGTTTTGTAAACACACTTATATGAAGGTGAATCGATCATTTGTGTCCACATATAAATCAATTTTTTAAGAAATAATTGTGTTCAAGCACAAATAAAAGATAGTACATCGATTCTAATGCCATGCTAAAACGTAAAGTGTTAACATACACCTCAACTACAACAGAAATGTGTTGCTAAATGAACGGTTAATGACTGTGGGGGGAGAGTTGTCTACTTACAGTCGGATAGTTTATTCAACTTAGCAATCGTAGTAATACCGGAAGGTTAGTTTCGACGCAAACACTTTTCTTCTTCCAACTAGACATCTGATATCGTTTATCCACGAATGGTAACTAAACAATTCGCTAGTGCTCGCACTACAGTTCCCAAATATTCCTTGTATAGTCTGTATGTAATGACTAAACTACCGACAGCGATAAAATTCAAACAACTGTTTTTGAAGTGAAAACTTCTTTAGGCGCACCTAGCAAATTTTGATGAAATAAAATACACGAACTCGCGGTAAGCGAGACGCTTAAAGTGAGACACTTTTAGTTTTCGATTTCGTTGATGATTTCTCCTTCTGCGTTGGTTTACACGCGTACTAATATAAACCAGAAATTCAATATAATAGCTGATCGTTGACCCTTTCCCTGGTATCCCGTAGTAACTTATTTTTCCACTCCCTGGCTTTCCGGACTAATCCGTAGTAGAACTTTAAATACGTATAACTTCGCCATCTGTTGGAATATTTTAAAACTAACTTCAGAAAAGTGTTCAGAGAACATTTTACAATACAGTTGTATTTGATTTGTAATTTTTTCCAGCTGTTTACGGTTTTAGAAGAAATCGACGAAATAAAACAGGCAGTGGTATATTCAAGGCTTAAACTCAATAGCTGGATGGGTTTAGTCACGTCACGCTACCGATGAAAAATGGGTATTGTGCTTCCTCATTTTGTAAGTTGTGTTAAAATAGTGTACTGTACTTGGTAATACGAACTTCTGAAATGGGCATTGGACTTCCTAATTTTGATCGTTGTGTTAAATTAATAAACTTAGTGACACCCCTAAAATTAACATAGTGCTTTCTCATTTTTTTTAAATGTCTAAATTCCCTAACTTGGTTGATGGTAATGAATGTAAAGAAACGAGTGTTGGTTCAGTATAGGCCTAAGCTAAAATTGTGTGTTTTTAATTATTATTTGACTGTAGAGAATAACGTTTATGTTATTTTTTATTTTTTTTATTTCAGTTTTAAATGAGACAAGATAAAATTAATGATCAAATTTCAGATTAACCCAATATAATCAATAATTTATATTCATGTTAGTTATTACTTCTGCAGTCCCACGACTGTTTTCCTTTCTTTTTTGTATCATTCATTTATTTTCAATGTAAGTTATATGTTCAGCTTTAATATCCCCTTCTATACTCTCTAATACCGTTCTATAGCAAAAGAAAGTAAACTGCCAAACCCCCTTTCATTGTTTGCACAAATACAGGAAACACCCAACGTCGATGTTTACAAAGGCTGTGTTGTAAAGGAAAACAACCCAAAGTTATCCTCCTAATGCATTTTTAACGCCCAAAATATCGAAAGACATATATCAATAACCTCGTAAAACTATACGGAATCTAAAGTTATAAATATATTTTATGCCAGAGGCGCGCCGTGAAGGCTGACGACTCGTGCCGGTCTTTGCGCACATACCTTGAACAATTTATCGTTTTCGTTGTCTAGTTGTATTTATCTGTTTAGCCTTTACCATGACTTACATCAAAAGGGAAACACTGAACCCTTATAGTGTCACCCGTCTGTCAAATCGAATTTATCCGGAACTTTACAGGTATCAGTAGTCATGGCGAGAGTTGGGCCGTAACATGGGTTCTTATGGGACTACGTTTTTTAAACCGAGTTGCGATAGATATATATAGTGCATATGGTGTTTTTTATGACGTGATATGCACCGACTTCCGACTTGTTTGGTTTTATGCACCGAGTTGCGACTAATCACGACGACATTAAAAACAAGATGATCAGCCGCAACTCGGTGCAAAAAACCAAACAAGTCGAAAGTCGGTGCGTATTACGTCATCAAAAATCCCATATCGTCGTTATCTGTCGCAACTCGGTGCACAAAACGTAATCCCTTAAGATCCCATGTTACGGCCCAACGCTCGCCATGACTACTGGTACATAATAATTTTTGTTATGTTTTTTGCATAACGTCTTTACTTTATGCCAGGTAGGCTAATGAACGAGGAGCGGTATAGAGTTCAGGATTCCCTCCGTGCCACCAAGAGCTTACTAAAGTGTACTCGCACCATTTTTATTAAAATCACTCTGAACACTCGGTGTTTTCTTCAGGGTAAAGAAGAGCCTTAACTTATCAGCGAATTTCCATAGGGAAGATGAACTATTGCTCTTAGGTGAGACCTAAGGTCGGGAGTATTAAATGAGCACCGAACATGGTCCCCAAAACACGTTTTGGAGTGTCATTAAAAATAATATATATGTATATAGGCTATGTGTTCGCACTCTAATCGCCGCATTTTACGTCCGATTTGGTCCAAATTTGGTACACACGTTGGTTGTCTAAGTCGCTCGGACTACTCCGTTAGCCAAAAAAAATCCAACAAGCGGAAGCACGGTTTTTAGCAAGTCGAACTAGAATTAAACTCTTTTGGGGTTTAATCTAAATAAATAAATTTAAAAAATAAATATTCTCCACATTTTGTTTTTAATACGACCTTATAGCTCGCTTGGTTCCCCTAAAATAGATAAAAATCGTAAAATACCACAAAAGTAACCCTGTCCAAATCTAGGTGGGGGTAGCTTCTGATCAGAAGTGGAAAACCGTGATGCAAAGTTTGTTCGCTGCTAGTGAAGTGAAGCCGTCCATAATCCGAGGCCCCAAGGTTGAGGTGCAAAATCGCAAAGCGAATTTTTCGACTGCAAGCGGAACGAAGTAGCACGTGAGCTGGGTTAGAGGCCGGTGTGAAAAAAAGAAATTCTAATAATAACTTCGTACAAGAAGGCAGCTATTCAGCGAACTCGTTAGTAGACCAATTTCCCAAATCTTATCTTATTAAACGAGCAGTTTTTGTATATTTATAAATTTATTTCGGGGATCTCGCTAACGGCTCTAACGATTTGGATGAAAATTTGCATATAGGGGTTTTTTGACGTCAGAAATCGAATGCGCTAGGTCTTATGTCTGTAAAAATGCGCTAAGTAGCTATTTTCGCCTATGTAAACTTTGAACTTCTTTTATATACCACCTTTGAAGTCACTAAGTAGGCGAATAGAGATACTTTATAGATCCAATCCAGATGTTTTACAAACAGATTTTAATCTGTTAATTTTAGCTCCAGATGTTGATATACTATTTAACAAACACAAATCATTAACAATGAATCAGGTGGTATAATTTTCAACTTATTTCTTTATTCAAACACCGAACGCAACCAAAACATTATTTTTGTGCTGTTATTAACCGTTCTGAAAACATTTTCACCAGTTTCTGCATTCTTTGAATTTCTATAAAGGTAATATAAATTATCTAATGTTTGTAATTACGGTATACTTGTAATTTCTAAAATACATAAACAATACCAAATATGGCTATTCGTTGGATAGGTTACACAACCTACATGTACCTGTAGTGGTTTTTGGACGTCAGGATTCGAATGCGCTAGGTTTTATATCTGCAAAAAATCTCTAAGTAGCTCTTTTACTTCTTTATATAAAGGTAATATAAATTATCTAATTATTATTTGTTTGCCATGACAGTACATAAATCTCGAGGCCAAATATTCGAATTTGTCGGTTGGACTTAAGATCGTCAGTTTTCATTATACAGGGTGAGTTTTAAATGTCCCCCCCCCCTAATTTTTTCCGCATTTCTTAAGATATCGACTCCCAACCACCGCCGAACATCATTGATTAGTTTATACTTTCTTTTGATGAGGTTCACATTTTTGGCCGCCATCTTGGATCCGCCATATTGGAATTAACTTTTATTTTTTTAATGTAAAGGTAAGGTTGTGACACATCATTTCAAACTATTTTTTTCCGTAGAACACGATGCCGCAATCGGTTTTTAATTATCTGCTTTCGTTCTCGAGTTATTAACAATTTTGTAAAAAATTTAAATTTTCCAAAATTCCTTGTTTTATTCAATTTTAAAAAAAATATCGACCCTTTATCATCAGATATCACAGTTTAGCAGTAGATTATAGATTTTTATTAAGTTATAAATTTGTACTGCCATCTTCAGTAAATTTGTTTGATTTCAGTGTATTAACAACTTTTCTCTGCGAAACTGAAGATGGCAGTAAACATTTATAACTTAATAAAAATCTATAAGCTACTACCAAACTGTGATATCTGATGATAAAGGGTCGATATTTTTAAAAAAATTGAATAAAACAAGGGATTTTTGAAAATTTAAATTTTTTACAAAATTGTTAATAACTCGAGAACGAAAGCGGATAATTAAAAACCGATTGCGGCATCGTGTTCTACGGAAAAAAATTGTTTGAAATAATGTGTCACAACCTTACCTTTACATTTAAAAAATAAAAGTTCATTCCAATATGGCGGATCCAAGATGGCGGCCAAAAATGTGAACCTCGTCAAAATAAAGTATAAACTAATCAATGATGTTCGGCAGTGGTTGGAAGTCGATATCTTAAGAAATGCGGAAAAAATTAGAGGGGGGGGGGACATTTAAAACTCACCCGGTATGTAGCTTTTTCCAGAGTGCTACGTTAAAAGTAAGACTTCCAAATGAAAATCCTTGACATACCCGCAATATAGTATGGAAGGAAGTATTTGGTTAAGATCCGATTTAGTGTATGTGAGTGTATTCAAATATATATATGTAGTAATAGATCAACTGTAAAAAATTACTATAATATAGCAGATATTATATTCTAATAAAATGTTAAACTAATTGCACTCATGTTAAAAAAAAATTAATTAAACAGTTCATATATACGTAAGATTGAAAATTATTCATATTTATTCAGTATATGATTCGTGTTTACATACAGTTTCCTAAAAAAATTACAAAAAAAAAATAACTGAGCGATGCTCGGTCGCCCAGGTACTAGTTGATTTAAGGGTCTGCTCCAGTAAACGAGAAAGCAACCGGAAACGCAACCGCTTCTCACTGTATCCCTATCTAAACAATGCAATTTCTTGCAGCTGAACGCTTTGACATTGCCTCATTTCAAACCATTGTATAAGTCTATCTTTTGTAATTGAGTGTTGAAAAAAAAGTGAATATTCTTTATACAATTTCGGATCTGGCTTGCAAATTATTTTTCATTATTAATTTTTTATTGTGTTAGGAAAAAAAATAAAACTTTGCACTTACAAAATGTCAATTATATAACAAATCAAAAGCATTTAAAATAAACGGTATCAGTTAACTGACACAAACTTTCTCCCAACTTACTGTAGTCAAAATAATATTGTTTTTAATCATTTTATTTACTACTTTTTAGAACAAAACAAAAAAATAATATTCTACCTACGTCAATCGTATAAAAAAGTTATTGTCCCAGGCGGGATTCGATCGCGCGACCTTTGAATTACTGGCCGTCCTCGCTACCGTTGTGCTACCCCGTGCGGCCGTCGCCGTATGCTAGATTGACAACATAAACTTGTTTATTTTTTAACATTTCCCCATAATTATGAAACACCGAAGTTTTGATAAAAGCGGGTGGTGTCATTTTGTTTGGCATCTTAAGCACTATAAATACTGAAAATTTGATCAAAATCGTTAGAGCCGTTTTTGAGAAATTTGCATTTTTGTCGTTTTTTATGGGGTTTTAGGGGTAAATTACCCTTAAAAATTAAAAATTCCAAAAAATGAAAAAAAAACGCCTGGAGATATTAGGGTTTAGTACCTACATACCAAATTTCATGAAAATCGGACCAATAGTGTCCCCTCTGGTCGTGTATACATACTGACACACTGACAGACAGACACCACGTTAAAAACACTTTTTTGGGTTCAGGGAGCACCAAAACAAAAAATTCCACTAAAAATAGTTTTGGGTTCAGGGAGCACCAACACAGATAATTGCACTAAACAATTTTTTGGGGTTCTGGGAGCACCAAAACAGATAATTCAACTGAAAATTCATATTCGAACATTTTTACGAAAACAATACTTTCTCCATATACTACGTATAGGGTGGAGAAAGTAAAAATGTAAATTGCAAGACGGATGCGTATTGTGACTGTGCTTAAAATGAGACCTTGCAAACAATTGTATGATCAAAAGTAAACGAAATAAATGGTTTGAAATTTAACATTGCCCTTATGGGATAAAAATCCAAGATGGCCGCCACTACAGCAGACCCTTAAACCCTAAAATTTATAAAGTTAATTTTTTTAATTCTCAACTCACGTCAGCGGTTCAGCTGCGCAGTCGAATTATTTGCATATCTGTGATATACCAGTGTAATATGTGAAATAATTGAATAACTTTGACGGACAAACTGAAAGATATTTATTCACCTATTGTATTAAATTCACTAATTTGGAGACTATACCACGTGAAAGTCGTTATTTCATTTTCTGATATCAAAAACAAACAACAAAAATGTAGTTTAACAAATAGGTTAAATCAAATGAAGCTGTTTGTTCGTTCTTCACAGGATGGACTGTATTATTGGTGCATCAATAGAAAAGCGATAAAGAAACAATAACAAAGTTTAGAGCAATATCAGTGATGGAACTTTGCCAATTGGACTGCGATACAGAGCATTGCCAGACTGGGATATGAATTATATGACGGCAATCCTCACTTTCCTATTGCCAAATGTTTATGGTACAATGTCCTACCATATGCATAGGACTTTATTAATGTATGCGAAGAGTAGTCGGGCGCAGCGTGAACGAAACCCTTATAATGTAAAACCAATACTAAAATATAGTTTTCGAGAGTAGGAAGCGAATGGATAGGACGAGTTTTATTTTCTTAACACGAAAATTAATGTTTTTTAAAGTACTTTAATTTGAGGTGTCACAAGTTTGTTGCTACTTTTACATAATACAGTGGCAAGTTTTCAACAAAATACTCTGTGTTATACGCAGGCAGAAAGTTAACAATTTTACTTATCCTTTAAGGTGGGTTTTGCCTGGTGCGATGATCGCGATGCACTGCTTTACATTATCCTATGTTGCTTGGAGCGAGTGGTCGCTAGTCGTAGTCGCGGACTACTGATCTACAGACTAGTCGCAATCGCAGTTGCGATTACAACATTTTGAGTGATTGTTTCGTTGTCGTAAATGATGGCGTCTACACAAGCCACTGATAAATTGAACTTCAGCGTCGGAGAGGACGACAGACTGATAGAAGAAGTAGCAAAGTACCCTGCTCTGTATGATCTGAAGGACTCGTTGTACAAGGAGCAACGGTTGAAAAACAACACCTGTTTTGATAAAATTTTCGAAGTATACTTCGTTCATTCGCGTCTGATATATTGCATGTTTTTCCATCCTTGGCACTGCTAACATGTCCAAAAGGTTATCACCATCCATTTCTTCGCATAACAGAGATATTTATCTTCTTTCGTAAAATCATTGTGTATGCACCACGAACAGACTGTGAATAGCACAGTTCAGTAGGCTCGGTCAAGCAAAAAATACTAGTAGGATTATCGTTCGGCGATCATCGCATCAGTAGCTCCATTTAAAACGTATCTTAAAATGTATGTGGATATCCATTTGTATATACCTACTGTAAATAAACAGTACTGAAATTGTAATCGTTTTAAATAACACATACACATGTTCTATATGCCCTCCATACAGTTTTGGGCATTAGTAAAGTTTTAGGTCTCGTAGTGTTGTTGAAGATCTTCGAACATATTGGTGAAAAGGGGTTGTTGCATGCTTCTAACGTATCTAGTTATTTCTCACGAAGCTCTGCAATGGTAGTCAGTAGCTCATTTCAGAAGATGATTTTCTTCATCATTCATCACAGATAAGCGTTATGTGGTGAAAGGTATGGTAGTCAGATGAGTATGAAAAGTTTATTTCTTGGGAAATCAGGCGGTTGACTAACCTTTTTTTTAGAGATAAAGCAATAGTGGCTACAGCGGTGTGCTGGAGGCGCCATCTTGCTGGAACCACTGGGAACCAAAAGCCAGATTGCTAGCAAAACCTTTTCAGATCTATTGCAAAGATAGAACGATGTTTTCTCTGTAAACACTACCGTTATCATCTAATCCGTTTGAAATACGGATTCAGTATGTTCCTCCCTGTTACGCGGCCACTATGTTGTTGGTGCTCTACAATATGGTCAGGACGTTTAAATCCAATAAAAAGTGTTGTTTGCTCGTTAGTGAAACGATTTAGGTGTATACTAGAGAAGGTCTAGCATGGCCCATGGCCTTGAGATGCGCAGTAAACTCGGAGTTGATTCGAGTGGTGGAGGGGGGTCAGTCTGTTGCAGTGCTCTGAACGTAATACTTCGGTCTGGAAGCGAACAGAATATTCCAATAAATATATTGTCTGTGCGTAGTATCCCTTCCCCTCCACGGTCGGCGTCCCCACTTGCCTAAATTCTTCCCTCCCTCCAGCCAACGCATCTGAGAGGTCATGCTATATCTGACGAAGTATACATGACTCGCATCTGAAAACCATACATTTTGCAGGAACCTAGAGGTTTCATAATTGCTAACATTGATGCGCAATAAACTATTATTTTTTTCCTTAAAGATTTACCATTTTGTATTCTTATACGGGAATCCATCAAGGTTCTTAAACATTCTTCTCAAAGACGTATTACTGATGTTCATTTTCCAACATGTCCGGTGAAGACTTCTTTTCGGAGAAGAATGCAGGACTTGGTGAAGAAGTCTACCATTGTTTTAATTTGTAGTGACCGTTTTTAGAAGACCTAAACACTCTTTACTCTAAATCAAAACACCACCCGTACGGCGGAGCTTGTCAACAACGCTTACGGCATTACTTGGGAGCTGTTTGTGAACTCGTTCTTGAAACTCTACAGCAGCTCGCATCAAACTAGTACTACCGTAACGATCGGTTTCGTATAAGCGAAAATAATGTTCTGCTATGAAAACTTTCTCTGGAGTATTGAGAACCATTATAGCGTTACCTAACCTCAAACAAGAAAATAGTATACGCAACGTGGCTTGGCAACAAACAACAGTTTAATCAGCTGTTCTAAAAACCAACCACAGCTGATTTAATTTCTGTGTTGTTTAGTTTGTCGTATACCGTATTTAAACCATATAGTTTATGAACATGATTACGTATATCGGATGCATAGAACCCGTGGACGTTCCATTGATCAGCCGTCACAGTATAGCTTGGAAGTATACATTATTAATTTTGCTAATGAGGAAACGTTGTATCCAGCATCAAAGAAACTTTACGTATAACTTACCAGTGCCTGAAGACTTCAGAGTGACTTTTGCTCTGAACTTTATTCCAGTTGAAACGTACGTCAAATATTAATTCAATAAGTAGTTCCTGTTCGTTCTCGTGCAAAGCTTAGCTACAGTAATTGGGATAGTTGGTACTTAAACAACCAAAACTATTTTAACAAGATTTGTACATCCTCAATGTTATTAATAAATAAGTTCTTAGTAATAAATAAGTGATGGCACGTTAAATAAACAGAAAAGATCGAGTTTCACTCGTCCGCTGAGAGCCCGCAAAATCTTCTGCCTTGCCACTCATAACTAACAATAATTGCTTAACTTGTTTACTTTATTGGAACGAAGTTCCTTGAGGCGGCGGCTTGCGGTAGAGTTGACAAATAGAAAATGTAACGCGTACCGAAAAAACCCGTTATCGAATTGGTTGCTATTGTAATGAATGTAAATATATTCAAGAAACATGTGTTTTGGTTCATCAATTTAAGTTAGGAGACGTTCGGTTCCGTCCGGCGTAGTTCGGGTATTACCGTCAAGCGCTGGTATTAACAATTAAAAGCGAGTTAAATTATCTGACTATTGCACTTTTGTAATGTAGATTCAATCTTTAAACCTACTACATCCACTACACCGACATAAACTGAACCAGACAAGTCCAGAAATACACTGAACAGAGGTAACAAAAATGGAGTAGAAACTAACCTAACTTTAGGTTATGCTCATTTACGAGTAAAAACTAAACTCAAACTTCGAAGTTAATGTTAATTTAACCCTTAAACGTAATAGTCAAAAGACTGTACATGGCGTCTGTGTTCGTAAAATAGGGCAAGATGGCGGAAATAAAACAAACAGTGGTTGGCACGTATCCAAGTTGAGTAGTTACATGATATTTGGCTTTGGATTCTCTGCAAATTTTACTACCGTATTTAAGTAAACAAACATTAAAAGCAAAGCATAAGTCGTAACACAGTTAGTATAAAACTGCGTGGACGAACAGCGTACGTCATGACTTATTGAAGGGTTAGAACTCAAATTATAACCGATTTTTAGATACATGCGTGCTTGCCAACTTCACGTTGACGATTTAATATACTGGCATTGCCAATTTACCCGGGTTATTCCGTTCTCCGCCATTAAAAGTTCCAAGGGCTCCACACAGCCTTAAAATAAAAACAAACATGTTCTATGGAGTTATCAAACTACCTACAAACGCCATTATTGAACCAAGACGCCGCCAAAGAGATTCTCCTCTTGAATGATTACGAAGAGGGTTGATATTGATTCGTCTGTCTGTCGCATCTCAAGTGTAGCACACGTGGCATTGATTGAGTTGGTTTGATAACAACAATTTGCTTTGACGACTAATATTATTAAAGTACCTCTTTGTACCGTCTGCATCTCTTAGTTCGTGTTTTGAAGTCGTCCAATAGTTGGTTCTGATCGAAGTAATACTATCCTACTTCAGTAAGTTGTACGTCACAGATCACTGGTTTATTGTATTACTTTTTTTTAAGTATTTTTTAAAATGTGTGTTCAAGCCATCGACATTGGCAAATTGTTTCATAAATCGAAAAACAGAAATGTCCGCGAAAAATATATTAGATAGTCTTGTTCTTTTCGGGAAGATTATACATATTAGTAAATAATCCAAATATTTAAAAAATATATGCAAAATTTAAGTTGCCTACCATAACTTGATGATGTGTTAAGCAGTTACTGAGGCGCATAACGGTTACTGAGGTGTACAAGTTACATAGGAGCATACATTAATGAAATACACACAGTTACTGAGACTGAAACGCTTTTTGATTTGGATTTCATTTTTGAATTATAACAGTCAGATGCCTTACTATTACCAAGTCGCATAAAAATTAATAAAATGCACAAGAGTGACTGAGATACATAACAATTACTAAGTGCATTTAAAAGTTACTAAGGTGCATAACGGTTAGTTAGGTGCATAAATGTTACTAAAGTTCATAACAACTACTGATGTGCCGAACTAATATTGAGACACCAAACAGTTTCTGAGGAGTGTAAGCGTTACTGAGGTGCATAACGGTTACTAAGGTGCATAACGGTTACTACGATGCATAAAATACTGAGGTGTGTAAGAGTTACTGACACGTAATAGTTCCTAAAGTGCATAACAACTACTGAGGTACCCAACAGATATTGAGACATATAACAGTTTCTGATGTTTGTGTAAGCGTTACTAAGGAGCATAACGGTTACTAAGGTGCATAAATATTACTGATGTGTGTAAGAGTTATTGAGACACGTAATAGTTTCTAAGGGACAAACAGCTACTTGGTGCGTAACAGTTAATAAGGTGCATAACAACTACTGAGGTACCTAACAGATATTGAGACATATAACAGTTTCTGATGTGTGAAAGCGTTATTGAGGAGCATAACGGTTACTAAGGTGAACAACGGTTACTAAGGTGCATAACTGTTACTTAAGTTCATAACAACTACTGATGTGCCTAACAAATATTGAGACACCTAACAGTTTCTGAGGTGTGTAAGCGTTTTTGAGAAGCATAACGGTTACTAAGGTGAATAACGGTTACTAAGGTGCATAACTATTACTAAAGTTCATAACAACTACTGATGTGCCTAACAAATATTGAGGCACCCAACAGTTTTTGAAGTGTGTAAGCGTTACTGAGGTGCATAACTTTTTTTTCTAAGGTGTATAACATTTAATGGAATACACTCAGTTACTGAGATATGTAACACTTACTGATGTGGATTTCATTTTTGAAGGGTAACACTCAGATCCAAATCGCATAACAGTTATTATAATGCAAAACAGTGACTAAGATACATAACAATTACTATAAGCTGCACTACATTTACTGAGGTTCATAAAAGTTTGAAGTGCCTCAAATTAATGAGGTGAATTTACGGTTACTAAGGCGCTTAATAATTACTGAGGTACTTCGGATATTGAGACACATAACATTTTCTGAGGTTCATAACGTTTAATTCGGTGCATAACAACTACTTCGGTGCCTATCAGATGGATAGACAATGACTTTATTTTTTGAGGCGAGGTTAGAACTATTAGGGCCGGCTTTAGAATGTGCGTGGCCCGGTGCAAACTTTTACTGCGGGGCCCCTCAATTTGGCAACCCTTATATTTCACCCCCTCCCAACCACTATAGTCAGGACTATACATCACGTAAACGCATTATGAAACGTAGATAACAACAAGAGAAAACATCATATAATATTAATACTATTTAACTACTAAATAAAATTAGAAAATAAATTAGGTTATTAGCGAATTTCCATAGGAAAAATGAGCTATTGCAGTGGCCCTTATGGTGAGACCCAAGGTCGGGAGTAGCAAATGAGCACCGATCATGGTCCCCAGAACACGTTTTGGGGTGTCATTAAAATTCATATATATATATGTATATATATATATATATATATATATATATACACTTTTGTATCATTATTGCGTCCATGTTAAAGCACTTTACATTTAAAGTTGCGTCCGGGTGCAATGTCGCGTCCGTATAAGGACGCAATAGTACAACCCCATGTTAAACAATTGTGTCGTGAACCAGTGTGATATTTTAAAGAGTAAGCTTGTTCTATATTTCATAAGGTTGCTAAACAAAATATCAAATCATATTTTTTAATTTTTTTTCAGACCTAAAAACATGTTGCAAATATTTGGGTGGACTCAATAATGGTAGGAAGTTAGTAAATGATATACATTTCATAGTTCCGTGTTCTTTCGACAGAGTCGCTGCAGTCGACCTTTGTATATTTTTCATGTATACAGAATGACTAAATTAGTGTCATATTGCGTCCATAAATCTGGCAACACTGTAAAAAATTAAAATGTAGTTTTCTACATTGATTCTTTTATTCGTAACTTTTAGTTGTCATTTCCCATTCCTTGATTTATTGAAAATAAATATTCGAAGGATCTACGGCCTTAAAGTACCAATTGTTTTTACCGTTTGTAAACTGTTAACAATAGCGCTTTATTTACATTTCATGACGTCTGAGTAAAGCGGAAATATTCGTTATATTGTTTGAAATTAATTTGCTTAGGGGCTACGCCCCAAATACAGATATTATAATTTAATGTTTATAAACTATAAACTGGTGATTTATTTACATTTGATGTGGTGCGTAAAGCATTTAACTTCCTAGAAAGTTAGGCTTACTTTTGAATATGAACTACGCCCCAACTACATGTACAGTATTGTTATTTACTGTTTACAAACTGTAAAACTATATTATATTTGATGACCAGAGAGTAGAGCGATTGACTTCATGGTTTGGTATGGATCTATTATGCAAAGGGGCTACGCCCCAAATACGGGTATTGATGTTTACTGTTTATAAACTGTAAACCATTTTATAACTTTGTTTACACTAACAATAACGTAAAGCGCCCGACTTTATAGTATTGATCGGATCTATATAGCAATTGGCCTAAGCCTAAATACAGAAATTCTTATTTGCTGCATATAAAGTGTATAACTTGTCGGTCTATTTACATGACGTCTGAGTTTATCGCTAGTTTACTTGGTATTGTTCCATCTATTTTGCAATAGGGGCTACGCCCAAATACTGAAATTTAGATTTTCTGTTTATAAATTGTAAACAACGTCAAATTATTTACCTATTTTGGATCCTGGGTATAGTAGCCGACATCGTGGTATGGTTTGCCATCTAAAGAGCCATGGGGCTACGCCCTAAATACAGAAGTTGTTATTTACTGCATATAAACTGTGAAACTTGTCACTCAATTTACATTTGATGACGTCTGAGTGTACAGGTAGTCTACATGGTATGGCTTGGGTCTATTCTAGAATAGGGGCTACGCCCCGAATAAAGAAATTTAGCTTTTCTGTTTATAAATTGTAAACAACGTCAATTTATTTACCTATGGTGGATCCTGCGTATAGCGGCCGGCATCTTGGTATGGTTCAGATCTATATGGCAATGGGGCTACGCCCCAAATACAGAAATTGTTATTTGCTGCTTATAAAGTGTAAAAAT
>JAGFPH010003633.1:32218-44511 GCA_018207615.1 Philaenus spumarius | reverse complement strand
CGAATGGTATACGTACAATTATTATTATAAATTAATAGAAACTTGATCATTTATAGGAAATTGTATAATTAATCGCAATTTGTTTAAAAAAATAACTTCTGATAGTTAGTTTTTAAGATATACACGATTTTCTATAATAATGTACCCGGTTTTCGGTCCTTCGATATCATTTTTAACGGAAATCTATAATTACTAACCACTTTGACTCAAATTGTCAAAAGAAGTTCAATATATCAATACAAAGAACGTACAAAAATGTCATAAAGATGCGTTTAGAATTGCATAAGTTACTGACGTTTACGGGACAATTCTGACCGGTTTAGTTATTTTGATTAAAAAAAAGTACAACGTTTCCGTAGGTCGTTTATAACTCGTGAAAAATTTGACGGATTTTAAAACTAAAAAAAGATTCAGATTCACAATTAATTATTTCTATATGATACTTTAATTTCATATTTCCAAACGTATTTTTAAATACATAATTAATGTTTAAAATTAATTAAAAATTTCGATTTATGACTTTTCACGTAAAAGTCAATAACTTCTGGAATTCTGAACGAATTTGTATGCAATTTTTATACCTTCTTTGCATTGGCCTGTTGAACATTTGTTGAAAATTTGAATTGTATCAGTTAGTAAATATAGATTTTCGTAAAAATATTTAATAAAATAATATTTAGTTAATTAATATTTATATTATATGGAATGGTGTACGTGCAATTATTATTATAAATTAATATCAAGTTGATAATTTATAGTAAATTGTATAAGGAATCGCAATTTGTTTAAAAAAATAACTTCTGATAGTTAGTTTTTAAGATATACACGATTTTCTATAATAATGTTCCCGGTTTTCAGTCCTTTGAAATAATTGTTTTACGAAAATCTATAATTACTAACCGATTAGACTCAAATTTTCAAAATAAGAATAATAGATCAATTAATTATACAAAGAACGTGAACAAATTTCATAAAGATTAATTTAGAATTGCATAAGTTATTGACGTTTACGGGACAATTCTGACCATTTTAGTTATTTTGATTCAAAAAAAGTACAAGGTCGTTTTTATAACTCGTTTAAAATCCGTCAAACGGTTCACGAGTTATAAACGATCTATATAAACTTTGTCCTTTTTTTAATCAAAATAACTAAAAATAACATACCACTAGTTCTTTTATAAATAATAAACATATCACATTTTATTTTGTTCTATCTAGGTTGTACGAGTAATGTAAATGTACAAACATGACATTTACTATAGGCGGTTTGAGATAAGAGAAAAAGGGTTCCATAATGGTGGAGTATTTGGTAGGAGTTTACCTGAATAGAACAATACCTTTGAAGTTATATTCAAAAATATGTCGCCAGGAGAAAGTTATTTACTTTAAGAATTGATGTTTTAATTTATGGCAAAGGAGTTGGGCAGGTAAAACCCTTCCTTTGTTAACCCCACTTACAAATTGCTAACACTATTAATCAAAAATGACACTTCGCTTGGCCCTTGCATATGGCCAAAGTAGGTACAAAGTCCACTAACAGTTTCTAATTTATTGAAGTAATATTTTTTCGTTTTAGAAAACTATCTGGGTTTGTAATTGTATGTATTTCATAACATATAGCAAAAATAAATGTATTTTTATTTGTTTTGAGACTTAGATACTATAAAAACAAGGCCATTATGCATTTTTTTAAGTTTCCAGCTAATAAATTATGTTTTTTACTGAGAAAACAAAGATATTTGCTTGATTTAAAATGTTTTTTAAGGGTGTGCAATACCAGGATGGAACAGTCCCATAAAGTCCCCTTCAACATAATTTATAATTCATCGACAATTTTGAAGATAATCTTTTGTAATTCGCATGAAATTGTCATGAAAATCTAATTTATAATTCGTAGGTCACCCAAAATTTAAATTATATATTTTTACTAAAGCTATTTGCTTATAAGCAAGACGATCAACATGATTGTCAGCCGATTCTTTTGATAGCAGTAAAACACCGGGGCGAATTTTGTTAACTACTAACTTTACATTGGAGCTTTCTGTAAATTTAAATGTCCTACGCTTATGGCGAAAATCAAATATAAGACTGGAATTAGTCGCGCTCGAGCGCTTTACCATTGCAATATCATAACCAGCCATCTCAAGGTTGGCTCCGCTCATTGGATTCAATGCTTTGACTCGAGTTGTATTGCACACCCTTAATAACGTCGACAGCTTGAAATCTAATTGAAGCTCATTTTATAATTACATTCATAAGCGTAATGGATACAAGGCCCCTTTTGAACTGCGTTGAAAATGCTCCGTTTTCTATGCAGTAGAAATTTTGTTGTTTTACAAAATAATTCATTTCTAGAGAAATGTTTGGCTGATGAGACTGCATGAAGTTTAACCTAACAAAGATCTATCTCAAGAAAAATAACAGATTATATCCAATCATGCGTTTCAAAATGACAGCTGTTTGGAAATTTCAAACCGAAATTACTCAAAATCCGTACATTTTAACAAAAAAAGTTAGGTTAAACCTCAAGCCTAGTTTAAACTCAGTCAAACTTTTTTCTAGATATAAATTATTTTGTAAAAAGAAATGGTGGCTAGACATAAAATGGAGCATTTTTGGACCTATGTTTGTTGGAACTTTTCATCTTATTTTGATGTGGTGAATCACTCCCTGAATTCTTACAACCCTTTTTCTGAACATCCTGAATATAGAATAAATTTGGAATAAAACTAAAAAAATGTAGTCATAAATAAAACAATATATGTACACAAACAATAAGATATAAAAACGTATTTTTATAACGCTAAAAGTTAACAAATAAGTGTCTGAACTGTTTTAATAAACTTTTCTTAGTGAAGAATTTGTTATATTAATTTCCAAATTCCGTTTACCTTCATAAAAATTTTCGCGTTGCTAATGAAGGTAAGTTTTTAGTACATTTATATCCAAACTTAAGTATTTGTTTTCAAATTCAATCATTTAGTATGTATTTAAAATATCTGAATGAATCAAAGTATAAATAACATAATTAGTTATGAATCAAAGATAATAATAATTCGATTTATCGTTGAATAACTATACCTTATTTGTTACTGATGAATTACCTCACTTTGTATCAAGTTATGCATAATTTTTAGTGTTTTAAAATTAAAAATTTGAAATAAATGTGCCTTACTTGGTTCCGTTTCAAGATAGTGGCTCTAAAATTATACTATTTTGGTTTTTGTATTTTTATTCACCCTCGATTAATGGATTTATTTTCAGAAAACGCAATTGTTTACATTGGTAGGCCTAATGATATACCATTTCAAACAATGTCACTTTAAACAAAAATGTTCAAAATTAAAAAAGAAAAATAATATTAGACATATATTAAATGCAACAGATTTAACTGTCCCTAAATATAAATGACCAAATATGAATAATAAACCCGGATATCGATCAAAGAAATGGTTAAATTATTAATTACAATTTAAAATAATGAGGAACTGTGCAATAAATTTACTAACTACATTATACCAGATTACGTTCAAATAATACTATTTTATTATTAAGAGGCACTCGGCAGTTACTCAAAGTCAAAGGGAGTTATGACAAATTTAATAGAATATAATGTTATACAATTGTAACAATAATTTTTAAAACGAATAATTCATAATCCACATAAATAGTTAAATCATTTGATGCCACCATATTTCAACCTTAAATTCATCCCACTAGTAAAGATTTTACATAAATTTTAACTTTAAACCTAACCAATATTAAAAGTGTGATTTACCTGTAAGCAGGTAGAAAACCCTTAAAAATCGCAGGTAAAAAGGATTGGGATGATATTCTTAACCAAATCGTTGTTATGACTTTAGTTTCAAAAGAAGGTCCATTTTGACTGACAATTAATTCACCTTGAAATATTTATATTGCATTGCCAAAATGTAAGGTATTTTCGTCAAGAAAATTATTATGTTCACCAAAAATAACTTTTTAGAATTCCAGAAAACCTACCCTACATGTATGATTAGCCTATCTCTTTTATCAGGTGAAATGCACTTAAAGTAGGTAAAAGGGGTTGAATGGTATTGTTAACAAAATCATAGTTAGCCTTAGTTTCAAAAACAAGACCAGAAAAACTTATTTTTATACCCCACTCTTGAATTATTTATTGCACTGCCGAAGTATTCCGATAGAGTGAAGGTATTCTTATCAAAAACATATTGTGTCTATTCTTTGACGATTTTAGTACTATCCAATGTTGCACCAAATATTTTTTCAATTCTGCAAATGTTTTAAAATATAAGT
Organism: Philaenus spumarius; assembly: GCA_018207615.1. Taxonomy (NCBI): domain Eukaryota; kingdom Metazoa; phylum Arthropoda; class Insecta; order Hemiptera; family Aphrophoridae; genus Philaenus; species Philaenus spumarius. Next base: position 40,215 of record JAGFPH010003633.1, on the reverse strand, counting down.
TCAAATGCAGGACTAAACAGATAAAAACTAGCTCAAATTTAATGTAGTTAAAATGAACTAATACAATAATGTAGTTCTGGAAAATAACATACAACCTACTTATTCCTAATGTTAACAAATTAATAGCCTGCTTTGATGCTATGATAACAATATCATTTTCTAGAACTTTGATTTTCAATTACTTTGTAACGAAGCAAATACTAAGCTCTAGTTTGCACAATTCTGTTTCTCTTTTAATAAGCTTTTCGATGGTGTTATTACATGACCTACCTTTATATTTTACATTTTTAACCCCCCTCAAGCACCCAAAACCGTAAAGGTTTAGATATGTAATGCAACACAATATATATACAAAGTTGTGTTAATTTATTTATTTGTAATAACAACAATAATAAAGAAGGTTAAAAGGACTATCTGAACACTCTATAAAATATAAGGTTATTTTCGATCAGTAAAAATTCGTTCTTAAGTTTGTTTACCCTAAATATTATTCTCTTTAGTTTGGAATTTTGCGTCATTATCTGCACCGCTATCCCACAGGTTGCTGCAGTCTTGAAAATATTTGTTATTACCTAACAATTCGTCAATAACATCATGTATTGGTCACATTAATTCAAAGTGTATCAGTAATTTGTCTCTTCATTTTCCATGCTTCACTTTGATATTTGGTACAGTTAGGGATTAGTTTAGATGACCCGCCTTAGTGTGTTAATGATATCCTGAAAGGAGTTGACTGATATCGTTTCTTTTGGGGTAATTTAGGTCTCGGATTGTCATTGCTATTGAACTGTCTTTGTTGTGACTGACCTATGCTAGCGAATAGAGGTTTATAAAAAGGATTTGGCTGTTGGTAAAATGTTGCATTTAACGGTTTTCTGTTAAAATTATTTTGACTTTTAGGAAAATCGTAATGTTTGATAGGTTGTATAGATTTTATTTTTAACTGGAAAATAATTTGTTGGCATACTAAGAGCTTCCCCAAACGTTGCGGGATTTGCCCAATGTTTCCAAGAAAATGTTTCCTCAAGTTCTCTTAATAAAATTCAAAAAGTAAATGTGTACACCTACATAGTCACATATACGCAACGTTTGTTCTTGTTAAAAAAAATATGCACTCTGTAAATTCAATAATTTGGTGATTTTTTCATACAATTTAAAAGGTGTGTCATCAACTTCGTCCTTTAATTATGACATTTCAAGATTTAATGTATAGCAATCTCTTTTGTCCAGATATCTAGGTAAAAGTGGTTTCCTTGGTTAACACAAAACACTTAAACAATATTTTCGTTCACAATTTTAATTTATCTTCTTAACATTTTCGTTACTTAATAATATATTTTTATTATGATTGAACTTCTACTTAATAACATGTGTTTATTAAGCAAGGTTCACTCCACTAATGGAAAATACTAGAAAAATTACGCATATTTATTGAGTGAAGTGTCTTTACGACTGCGCTTACTCAATTAATGTTGTTCAACTCGACCGATTGGTTTAAAAAAATGTTTATTGGTTACAATATTAATATTAAAAAAGTAACATTATATTAATTCATATATAATTCGTATAGTTGACTTATTCGGGCGTTCTAACATCACTGCTTGAACAAAAGGTTTAAGGGAAAGTAGAAAAGTTGACATCTCTGCTGTAGGGTCTTCATATGGTATTGTTGCATTGTCTTATGATAGTATGAACAATATAATTGTAATATGTATCAGATTAACTTTTTGTTAACATCTAATTGAGAAAACTTATTAGTAGCAACAAATGATCATTAATAGAAATTTACTGCAACAAAAACAATTTTATAAAAGTTTGAAATAAAAATTGTACCTAATATAGGTCAGTGCTCTGTTTATAAAGGCTTATTTAATCCTAAATAACTTACCCTTGGGTATTTGTATTACCATGCATTGCAATCTGCAACAATGCAAAATTGTTCCCTTTCTGAAAAGGCCTCCTATGGTATACAGATCGATTTCTCTTCAAATACTGACGAAATACCAATATTCATGTAGGGATGGGATAATGTAGAGACCATTTCAGTTTAAACAAATTAAGATTATTTTAATTATTATTGAGAAGAATAATAATTGTTGTAAAAATGGTAAAACTTCTACAAGCTGTTTTTAAATGTGCTTTTATTATTATGAAGTTATATCAGATTAATTTACATTTAGCATAGTATTAATTAAAAAAGGACATTATTAAATTATATGATTTTTTATTTTATATGGTATAAGTCCCTATCCAACGACTCCAAGCAGAATAAGACTAACTGATAACAATAAAAAAGATTTACGTAAATTAAAATACTTCCTATAGCTTAACTGAATTAGGCAAGCTAAAACAAAGAAAGAAAAGACTTTAGGCCTACCATAGTTTTACGTAAAATTTATCTATATTCCCAACGCAAGTTAATAATGCAAATATTAGAGAAACGACACTATAAAATACAGTAGACTAAACTTACTTCCCACTTACCACGCATACATGCAGGCATAGAAAATACTAGAAATGAACTAAATTGGTACCAACGAATTTTTAAAAATGTGTTCCGTCTTTAATACAAGAAAATATATATTTGTTTAGTATTTCGTATATTATTAACAACATTTTGTTGGTTAGAATTTAATTTCAATCATTAATTTTTTTTTGAGCACAAACATTATATTGTATGCCAAACAAATATTTATTTATACATTTCCAAAAAATTCCTTACTACGATTTCAGAAAATTCTTACTGTCAGATATTTTACATTCTATTTCATTAAGAAATAAGTAGGCCTAATAGTAATTCAATTAAGCAACTTTTAGAAGAGGGATGCATTTACTTAAACTTGAACCATTTCATCAAAACACTCCTAAAAAAATACAGATATGCCTAGAAATATAAATATCAGTGCATTTTCTCAGATTTGGTTCCATTTTAGGCATCATGAAGAAATGGTATCACTCCGGTTAAGATTACGTTGTTTTTGAATGTTTGATATCAATTAATGTTTTCTTGTGCTGAGTTTGCGAAAATTTACTTACTGTTTACCCACCTGATATGTTTGCAAACGACAATATTTTGTACTATTGAGTGCTGTTAAACATACTGTGACTAAAGACTAAACTATACATGTTTAAACTTCAGGCTATTTTTGTATGCTTGCAATTCTGTTATACAAACCAATTTAATTGATGTTACCAACTTATACAAAGTGGAAACATACTGAGACTAGATAGGCCTACTGTAAGTTAGAACTTCAGGCTTTTTAAATTTTCATCTATTCAAAATATATCCATACAACGAATACATTTGAAGCATTATTATACGCTTCAGATTGATTCAATGTATCGAATCGTGAACATTGGTGTATATCGAATTTTTGTAGTTTGTAGTTTGATGTAAAGTACGGTAAACATTAATTATTTATGTATTATATAATTTTATAAAGTGAAAATTGTGTGTTCCTGTTAAGGAGGGTAAGTTAAATTGCTCTTCATTGTTTCGTTGGAATTGTTGATTTCAACAAACCTCCGGCGAACCATAGATAACCCACGAACATTGAGTATACATTTTGCAGTGAAGTTGTAAACATTAATTTGTGAATAATATTTCACAAATAGACAAATTGTTTAGCTGTCTTGTATTAGGAACATAATTATAAACTGGTGTTTTCAGATTTTTTTTAAAATTGGCATATATTTGTATACACTCTGTTTAAAAATAAATTATCAAAACTTTTGAATATTTAAAAGAAACAAAAATTACTTCGTTTTATGTAGGCCTAAAGTGGGATTTTGTTCCAATACTGGAAATTTTTTGCTTCCTGAGCTGCTAATAACTTTTAAAATTGTACATCAATAAATTTGCTAGTTGCATATATGAACTCTTTGGACCCTTTTCTATAAAAAAAGCTCCTGAACACTTTTTTTGGATTGGGATAAATTTACTAATTAATACATTTAGTGAATTTTTGAAAAAAAATGCTTGCAAAACGCAAAATAAATCCGCGTGAATTGACAAGGCCAGTTTTGCCACTACCATCAGGGTTAACTAATTTAATAATTATTACAATTAAAAGAGATTTACATATTATCTTATTTGATTCATAACTTTCGTTTTCCTGTTGTGGAAGGATGGTTTTTCAACTTGCTCTTCTCCCGTTGGTAAGAAGACAGCAAAGATATTATTTTATTTGTACACTGGTCCGCAGATACATCCATCTCGGCGGATATTTCTCGCCAGCATCTGCTTTCATATTAAAAAAAAAATAATCCTTATGCAGAGGATCCAAAAGAATAATTTGGTTGTTGTTGGAATGTATTTATTTTATTAAATTCGTTTCAGAAAAATCTATATTTAATCACTGGAAAATTAATATCTTGAAAAACAATAATCTCATGCGCTCTAAAAACAACCAAGATTTCACTCTACCGTTCAAATATGAACGGCGAATATTCAAAGTGTTCGTTGATAAACCCGTCAGCAGATGGTTCACTGCGAGCGTACCTCGCGCCTCGTACAAATATGACAAATTCAATGCACAAGAGTGGCGCGCGTGCAGCGCAGCGTGCAATTTTGTAACACCTTTATGTTATACATGTATTTTATTACGTAATGCTAAGTTGTAGAAATAGGAGAGTCCGGTAATCGTGTTTATTAACGTTCGCATGCGCAGTCCGATTTAATTAAAAAGATACGTCTGAGTTAACAAGATGTGATTTGAGTTTAAGTTTAAAGTGTTTTATTTTCTATTCATAATTAATTACATTTAATTCTGTAAGTTACATTTTTTGACCTTTAGAAATAGAATTGAAAATTACAATTACGTAGGCATTTTCTTGCGAATACGTCACTACTTCTGCCGCAATATGGCTAGGTGTTTTAATGTAAACTTTCGCCCTGAAATTTAAGCAAAAATAAACGGTATCTTAGGTTGTAATATAATTTGAGATACAGTACTTGCAAAACTTGACTTACCGCGTCATCGATAGTAATGTCGTGACTTTATAAGGGTTACGTTTGCACAGTAATGAAGATATTGTTTTTTCTTTTGATGAAATACACTAAACTGATATTGTGATCGATATTGTCAACTATTGTAATAATTCATCTAGTTTTACTTGCCGCATCGTTTGGCAAACTTGAACTGTTTGAAAATAAATAGACTATGTATTATATTCTATAGATAAATATCAAACCCGTAAGTATGTGCAAATTACGCTGTGTTACTGGATATAATATACGGAAAAACTCGGTTGTGAAATTTAAGCCTAATGCGCCAAATGAATTTATAATTCATTCATTATTACAACTTATATTTTTTATTGTTAATTGTTTAGTGAATGTGGTAGAGGGTGTTGTTAAACTAAAGTGGAGGGTATATTTGGAAAGAATTGTTTGACTTTGAAGATTTATGACGGTCTGCTGTCAAGGGTTCTAAGAAGTCTTGCTTACCTGTTATTCTGTAGTCCACAGAAGTCAACTTTTTCATTTAACGCGCATATTTGTAAATTGTTAACACTATATTATTAGAACAAATTCTATGTTATCTAGTAAATTAATAATTCAGGTTCATGTATTGCCGTGCATATCTACCTAAAGTTAATGTCTAACATTTCTTTGACAACAAATTCTACATAAGTAAATTTTGTCAACAAAATACTGCCAATAAAAAATAACAGACAGACGTGGGACTGCCGTCAGAAGTAAAAACATTTTAGCTTCATATAGTTAACTTTATTTTCAGGTTATGAAGAAGTTTTTTTTAAAATCTATGTATTAATGATATAATATAGCCTTGAAAATTTGCGGAGATGCGACGGAGCCTTAACTAATTGCGGAGATGCGATGGAGAACTAAACAATTGCGGAGGATCGACGGAAACTTAAATAATTGCGGATATGCGACTGTGTCTTAAATAATTGCGGAGATGCGACGTACCCTTCAATATTTGCGTAGATGCGATCGAGTCTTAAATAATTGTGGATATACGACGGAGCTTTAAATAATTGTGGAGATCCGATAGATAGAGCTTTACATATTTATAAATACTGAACCTTAGTTTTGCGTTTACTGTTCGCAGTCCTTTCTTTGGACACCGTTTAAGTGATGACGCGCGATTCGCCTATTGTTCAGGCACTGTCGAATTACAATTCTTTACGAAAAATGTGTTAATTGTTTGTAGTAATTGACGAGCATTGTATAAATGCCATTTTTCTTAAAGAATTTTGATTCAACAATGCCAACGGTCATCACTTAAACGGTGACCAAAGAAAGGACTGAGAGCAGTAAACGCAAAACTAAGGTATTTATAAATATCATTTCCAGTGCAGTTAGGCAAACACAAACATATCACAGCTTTAAATGATTGCGGAGATGAGATGGAGCCTTAAACAAAGTGCGTCCGCGCGTTGACGGTGACGACGACGGCAACGTGAGTTCAATCATTCTTTTCCATGCAAAAAGTGCCCAACGCGCCTAAAGAAGTTTACACTTCAAAAATGACATATAAAGACAGAAAAAGTATAGAATATTTATTTATAATCCATTAAATAGTTTTAATTGGATGCCTTTAACACAACATTCTGGATGACATTATAAAGGGTTTACATATTATATCAATGAAACGGTACATAAAAAGCTTTTTACATATAAGGCGAATCCGCTTTGTAAATTAAGTACGATCCATACATCGGAATATGCCGCTGTAAGCAAGAACTTTAAAATAAAAAATAAAAATATAAAATAATGCTATGATTAAATTTATAAACATTAAATAACAAATCGTGTATTTACGGCCTAGCCTATTTTCAAAATAAATCCTAACTATAGGCTACCATTCTGCCGCTGTACGCAAACTTCGTTAAACATGAATTGCGTGCTATTTAAGGATTACTGATTGAAACACTAAATAACACTTTATGTACTTCTATAGCTCCTTTGCTAAATAAAATCTAACCACACCACGAAGTTTGTCGCTATAAGCAGGCTTCGTCAAACGTGCATAAAGAGCTACGGTTTACTGTTGAAAAATATGTATGATTGGGGCGTAGCTCATTCTCGAAATAGACCCAAACTACGAAGTTTACTTCTGTACATCATAAAGGAAATTGGTTACCAAAGACTGTCGAAAGGATATGGTTAGGGTAGAATCAGGTATAAATAAACGGCAACGTCGCAGGACGCAACTGTACCTGGTTTTGGTTAGTGATATACCTGCATAGAAGCAATAGTACATGAGTTTGGTTAATTATATACAGTAGACGCAATAATGATGGGGTTTTGAACGGATTCAACAATGATAGAGATTTAAACTTTTACATTCACTTTTTATTGTGACGTATATATAAAAAACTAAAGTAAGAACCATGATTTTCACTTATAATAACCCATATATACTATAGTAATAATATCATTTACTCCACTATTACTTGTGGACGCAACACGACTGTTTTTTGTATAGACGCAATAATGATGTGTTCGCACTCTAGCGGTCGCATTTTAAGTCCGATTTGGTCCAAATTTGATACACGTGTTGGTTGTGTAAGTGGCTCGGACGAGTTCGTTAGCCAAAAAAATCCAACAACCGGAAGTAAGTTTTTTGACCGGAAGTAACTATTTTTTGAGATTTTTACTAAGAGAATGAATTTTTTTTAGAGTTTTTTCTAAAAATATAAATGTAAGATGTTATTCTGCACATTTTGTTTTTTACGCGACCTTATAGCTCGCTTGGTTCCCCCAAAATCGATCAAAACGTGAAATACCATAGAAGTACCCGGTTCAAAGAAAATGTGGTGGATTCTACCGTGGGGCTGGCGTGGGAAGCACGCAATGCTTTGTGTGTTGAAAATACCCCTAATACGAGGTTTGGCGTGCGAAGCACGCAATGCATTGTGTATTGAAGACAATACCAATATGTGGAATGGCGTGCGAAGCACGCAATGCTTTGTGTATTGAAGACAATCCCAATATGTGGAATGGCGTGCGAAGCACGCAATGCTTT